>CAUYQG010157046.1:0-14286 GCA_963574415.1 Tarsius wallacei | reverse complement strand
CCTCGGCCTCCCAAAGTGCTGGGATTACAGGCTGAGCCACCAAGCCCGGCCTCCTGACATCTCTTAAAATGTGTGTACATTTTTTTGGCACCCCTACTATATACCAGTTGATTATCCCTAACCTGAAAATCCAAACTCTGAAATGTTCCAAAATCAAAAACTTTTATTTTATTTTTTTGAGTTGGAGTCTCACTCTGTCGCCCAGACTGGAGTGCAGTGGCAAGCTCCCGGCCACCACAGCCTCACCCTGCTGGGCTCCGGCGATCCTTCCGCCTCAGCCTTCCAAGTAGCCAGAACTATAGGTACGTGCCACCATGCCTGGCTAACTTTTTTTAGAGACAAGGTCTTGCCATGTTGCCCAGGCTGGTCTTGAACTTCTGGGCTCAGGCAATCCTCTCGCTCCGCCTCCCAAAGTGCTGGGATTACAGGTGTGAGCCACTGCATCCAGCCCAAAATCTAAAACTTAACTGAGTGCTGACATGATGTTCAAAGGAGATGTTCATTGGAGCATTTTGGATTTTGGATTTTTGAATTAGGAATACTCAAGTATAATGCAAATATTCCAGAATTCCCCCAGAATGGAAATTGAAACACTTGTGGTCTCAAGCATTTCAAATAAGTGATACTCAACCTATATACCTAGTAGTGAAGTTGTTGCATTCTAGGTAGTTCTGTTTTTAATTTATTTTGAGGAATCTCCATATTGTTGTCCATAATGGCTATACTAGTTTATATTCCTACTGATAGTATATGAGTTCTCCTTTCTTTACAACCTCAGCAACATTTGTTATTTTTTATCTTTTAAAAGATTATTATTATGGATTTGGGGTCTTGCTGTGTTGCCCAGGCTGGCCTCAAACTCCTGGGCTCAAGTGATACTTCTCCCAGTAGCTGGGACTACAGGCATGTGCCACTGTGCCCGGCTTTTTTGTCTTTTTAAAAAAATTTTTTAATTTTAAAGATGTGGAGTACAATTCAGAGTTAGGTATACAAATGCTCATTATGCAGGTATCCTTGTTGATGAGGTGTACGCCCCCTTTCCTGGCAGTTTCCCACTACTGTCAATTCCACCCCTCCTCCCCTGGCAGTTTCCTACTTACTGCCAATCCCTTTGTTATAGTATTACGGTAATTGTTCAAGGTCCACTTCTGAGTGAGAACATGTGGTACTCAGTTTTCTGTTTCTGTGATTGATTACCGAGTATGATAGACTCTAAATCCATTCAAGTTGCTGCAAAGTCCATATGTTTGTCCTTCTATATGGCTACATAATATTCCATTGTGTATAGGTATCACATTTTTTTTATTTAGTCCAGTTTCGATGGACAGCATGGTTGGTTTCATGTTTTTGCTATTGTAAATAGTGCTGCAATAAACATATGTGTGCAGGTATCTTTTTTGTAGAATGATTTGAGTTCCTCCGGGTATATTCCCTATAGGGAGATTGCTGGGTCATGTGGAAGGTCAGTTTCAATTTTCTTTCAGAAGTCGCCGTACTGTTTTCCAAAGAGGTTGCACTGGTTTGCATTACCGACAGCTGTATGGAAGCATTCCTTTTTCTCCGCATCCTCACCAGCATCTGTTGTTTGTTTTATTAATGATGGCCATTCTTACTTGGGTTAGGTGGCATCTCAATGTGGTTTTAAGATTTGCACGTTTTTGATGATTAGTGAGACTGAGCACTTTTTCATCTGTCTGTTGGCTGTCCGTATATCTTCTTTTGAGAAGTGTCTATTCATGTCTTTTACCCACTTCTTAATGGGGCTGTTTGTTTTTTTCCTTCTGGCACATTTGAGTTCCTTGTGGATTCTAGATGTTAGACCTTTGTCAGATATACAGTTGGCAAATATTTTTTTCCAGTCTGTGGGCTGTCTCCCCACTCTCTCTCAATGGTTTCTTTGGCTTTGCAGAAGCTTGTCAGTTTGAAGAGGTCCCGCTTTTTTATCTTATCTCTTATGGCATGGGCACTTGGGGTTTTGATCAGGAATTGGTTGCCTGTTCCAATTTCTATAAGGGTGTTGCCTGCATTTTCTAAGGTTCTTATAGTTTGAGGTCTTATGTTTTGGCCTTTGATGCATTTAGAGTTGATTTTTGTGTATGGTGGTAGGTAGGGGTCCTGTTTCAATCTTCTGCATGTGGTCAGCCAGTTTTCCTAGCACCATTTACTGAATTAGATTCTCCTCTCCCCAGTGGTTGTTGTTGGGGGCTTTGTCAAAAATGAGTTTGTCGAGAAACTGAGATTTTGCTTCTGGAATCTCTGTCCTGTTCCATTGGTCTATGTGACTGTTCTTGTACCAATACCAGGCTGTTTTTTTTTGTTTGTTTGTTTTTGAATTGGAGTCTCACTCTTGTCCAGACTGGAGTACAGTGGCCGCTCTTGGCCACTGCAGCCTCGACCTGCTGGGCTCAGGCAATCCTTCCGCCTCAGCCTTCCGAGTAGCTGGAACTACAGGCGCGTGCTACCACGCCCAGCTAATTTTTGATTTATTGTAGAGATGAGGTCTCGCCAAGTTGCCCAGGCGGGTCTCGAACCCGCGGGTTCAGGCAATCCACTCACCCCAGCCTCCCAAAGCACGGGATTACAGGCTGAGCCACTGAGCCTGGTGACTGGCTTATTTCATTTAGCATAATGTCCTCAGGATTTATCCATGTTGTAGCAGATGTCAAAATTTCCTCTTTTTAAAAAAAATTCAAAATAATGTTCTGTTATATGTATGTACCACATTTTGTTTACCTGTTCGTAGACTCTTGAGTTATTTCCACCTTTTGGCTATTGTCAGTAGGGCTTCTATGAAAATGAGTGTGCAAATATCTCTTCAAGATCCTGCTTTCAATATTGGGGGGAATATACTCAGACATGGAATTGCTGGATCATATGGTAATTCTATGTTTAATTTTGTGAGAAACTGCTGGGTTTTTTCCACAGTAACTGCACCATGTTAGAAGCCCATCAGCAATGTATCAGGGTCTTAGTTTCTCCACTTTCTCACCAACACTTGTTATTTGCTGTTTTGTTTTGTTTTATGATGGCCATCTCAGTAGGTAACTCATTGTGGTTTTAATTTTGCATTTCCCTAGTGGCTAGTGATGCTGAGAATCTTTTCATGTGCTTATTGACCATTTGTCTATCTTTGGAGAAATGGCTGTCAAGTCCTTTGCCTTTTTTTTTTTTTTTTTTGAGTTGCCTAGACTGGAGTGCAGTGGCACCTTCATGACTACCCCAGCGTCGACCTACTGGGCTCAAGTGATCCTTCCACCTCAGCCTTTCAAGTAGCCGGAACTATAGGCACGCGCTACCATGCCTGGCTAGTTTTTTGGTTTATTATAGAGATGAGGTCTTGACAAGTTGCCCAAGCTGTTCTTGAACCCATGGGCTCAGGCAGTCCGCTCACCTCGACCTCCCAAAGTGCTGGGATTACAGGCTCAAGCCAGTGTGCCCGGCCCCTTTGCCCATTTTAAAATTTGATTGTTTTTTGTTGTTGAGTTTTAGTTTTTAAGGTATATTCTGGGTATCAATCCTTTATCAGATTTCTTCATTCTCTGGGTAAGTTTTTAATTTTGATGATGTCCAGTATGCCTGTTTTTTCTTTTGATGCCTGAACTTTTGGTGTCTTATCCAATAAGTCATTGTCAAGTCCAGTGTCTTGAAGGATGTTTTCTTCTGAGAATTTTATTTTTGTCTCTGTTTGTCTCTACCTCTTGTCTCTGTGCTGTATTGTATCTGTCTCTCTCTTCATGTTTGTATGTGTGTTTATATATTTATAACCCACTGAAGTTTTTATATATATATATAGATATTTATATATAAATGGATTTATATATATATATATATGACTGTATATATATCCACATATATAGAGAGAGAGTTTCTTTTTTTTGTCCTATTTCTTTCTTTTTCTTTGTTGAACTATTTGAAAGTATTGTAGACGTTGTGACACTGCATATATCTCCTAAAAATGATGGCATTAAAAAAAAAATAACTATGGTCTCATGATCAGTACACCTTTTAGGATTGGGTCCCCTGCTTTCTACTACAGAGTGTCTTTCTCCAAGTTTTTAAAGTCTTCTCCCTACCCTAGTCCCTGTAAGGCAGGGGATCCCAAGCTCTTCTCTTTTAGGAATCTCATATGTGTAAATTGGAACTTTATTTTGCTGATTTTATTGTTCATTACTGAATACCATATTTTTATTCTAAATTATTTTTCTTACTTATTTGTATCTTTTAAAGTTAGTTTGCACATATTTAGTACAGTGTTATAGTTATTAATTACCTTTCTTCTTCTGTCTCTTCAGTACTGAGTTGAAACTCTTGGAGGAAGCAACCATTTCAGTCTGCAGGTCTTTAGGTAAGGGGGAAAGTGTGTGTGTGTGTGTGTGTTTGTGTAGGGGCATTTTTTAAGGTTTGCTGTTATGAATTTTGATAGTATAATATGAATTGAATGAATGAAGTAATGGATTTTTCTTGATTATGATGATAGCAGTAGCACTAAAAATTTCTATTCCTGGTGCTCACTGATGCTATTAGAATCTACCATTTAGTTAATAGCAATAAGATACATACTTGGCTATGTTTGCACTAGTGATAATGAATTCTGCTAAGCCGTGGACTCTCAGCTTGTTCTTTTTGTGGACTTTGAAGGACTGAAAAAAATAAAAATATTGTTAGTTTTGTAGTTGCATGTATATCTGCATGGATATATATCTGATACAAGACCATATGACTTGCCAACTGTCCTGGCTGTATATGCTAGAATCATTATCGCCAAGTATAGTTATATTTATATCCTAAAATATATTAGGAAGTTTCTCTATAACAACTTAATGTTATGGTAAACAGATGGGATCTGGAATCATTTTATGATTTTATTTTAGCTCTTCCACTTATTAGCTGAGCCTTAATTTCCTCACCTAAATTGAGGGCAAGAGCAACTATTTTATAGGATTCATGAAAGAAAAAATTTAGTTAACATGAAATATCTACTATGACATGTAGCATCTAGTCATTATTCGTCATTTATATCAATAAAAAAAAGTTACCTTTTTCAGGCCTCATTTTACAAATACTTAACTTTTAAGTTGGTAGCAGCTGGAAAGGAATGTACATAATTTTTAAAATGCAGATAATTATACTTACAATGCATTCTTGCTTTGAAAATTAGAGGTAATGTGTAAAATTCCTAGTGTACAGGAGCTTAATAAGTGATAATAATATCCTCTTTTTAATCAAGCAATATGAATAAGCTCCATTTAAGCTATATGGATAACTATATGTGAGTTACTTTGCCAAACAGAATAATTAAGTTAAATAATTTTGCTTTTAAAAACATATTATGGTGGTACGCGATGGCTCATGCTTATAATCCCAGCACTTTTGGAGGCCGAGGTGAGAGGATTACCTGAGCCCACAGGTTTGAGACCAGCCTGGGCAACTTGATGAGACCTCATCTCTACAATAAATCAAAAAATTAGCTGGGTGTGGTGACACGTGCCTGTAGTTCTACCTACTTGGAAGGCTAAGGCAGAAGGATCACCTGAGGCCAGCAGGTCGAGACTGTGGTGGTTGTGAGCATGCCACTGTACTCCAACCTGGGCAACAGAGTGAGACTCCAACTCAAAAACAAAACAAACAAATAAACAAAAATATTATGTTGATAATGTTAGAAGCATTGTAGTAGTTGCCTTGAGTTACAGCCATAGCTTAGATAATTTTGTGCTAAATAGAGCTGGCTTTCAAAAGCCATGTGGCAGTTTAATGCTGAAAATTAAAGAGTTTTATGTAATAATGATATCAGTACATTTGTGATGACTTTTAAGGTGACCTTGGACTTTTATAAAATTTTATAAAATAAGAAAATTTAAAAAAGGAAAAATAGAAAAATGTAATAAAATAAAAAACTAAAAAGTGTGAACAATTTGTATTTTAAAAATGGGAAATAATATTTATTGATTACATATACTATGAGAAACATACTAAAATGTAAAAAGGCAGTAATTGCTTATAATTCTATAACTCTGACATAGCTATTGTTAATATGTTTTATATTGTCTTCTATGGATATACATTTACATAAATATTATGTACCTTCTATGGATATACATTTACATATATATTATCTACCACACATACACGCATTCATGCACACAATTATTTTAATTTATGTTTTTCACTTAACATTATATTGGGAGTATGTTATGATGTATTTAGAAATACTTTTGGGAACAGCTAAAAAAGGTATGCATTTATTGCCAAAGATTCCAACATTATGGTGGTATGGCTAAAATAAAAATAATCTCATATTACACAGAGGTAATCACTACTAATCTTTGGTGAAAATATTTTTTTCAGAGTGTTTTATGTACATTGACATACATGTACTTTTAATCGACATATCTCCTTAGCCTCCTCTGATCTAAAATGGTTTCTCAGATTTTCCACATTTTGATTCGTTTTAGAATAAGAAGTTTTCCAGAATGTCTCCCAGTTTGAGTTTGTCTGATGCTTTTCTCATGGTTGGACTGGGGTTGTGGGCTTGTGGGAGGAAGACCGTGGAGGTGAAGTGCTGTTCTCAGCAGACCAAGTCTCATGCTCTACCAGGACCTATCACTGATGATGCTGATCTTGAGCATCTGGCTGAGGTAGCATTTGTCAAGTTTCACAACTGTGAATTTTTTTTAACCCCCTGTTGCCTTCAGTTTTGAAGGATAGTGTTTTTGGGTACAGAATTCTTAGTTAACATGGTTTTCTTTCAGTACTCTGAACATATTATTCTACTATCTTCCAGTCTCCTTTTTTTGTTCAGATAAGGAGTCTAATGTTAATCATTCCTCTGTAAATGAAGAGTAATTTTTTCTTGTGCTCTTTTCAGAATTCTCTCTGCCTTTAAATTTTTTTTTTTTTTTTTTTTTTTTTTGAGTTGGAGTCTCACTGTGTCGCCCAGACTGGAGTGCAGTGGCCGCTCCCGGCCACCGCAGCCTCAACCTGCTGGGCTCTGGCGATCCTTCCGCCTCAGACTTCCAAGTAGCTGGAAATACAGGTGTGCGCTACCGTGCCCGGCTAATTTTTTGATTTGTAGAGATGAGGTCTCACCAAGTTGCCCAGGCGGGTCTCCAACCCTGGGCTCAGGCAATCCACTCACCTCAGCCTCCCAAAGTGCGGGATTACAGGCTGAGCCACCGAGCCTGGCTTAAAATATTTATTTGTTTATTTATGTATTTATTTATTTATTTGAGACAGGGTCTCACTCTGTCACTCAGGCTGGAGTGCAGTGTCATGATCACAGCTCATTGAAGCCTTGACTCCCTTGGCTCAAGCAGTCTTCTTGCCTCAGCCTCCTGAGTAGCTAGGACTACAGGCATGCGCCACCATGCCCAGCCTAATTTCTGTGTTTTCTGTAGAGATTGGGTCTCGCTGTGTTGCCCAGGCTGGTCTTAAACTCCTAATCTCTAGTGACTCGCCTGCCTCAGCCTCCCAAAGTACTGCCTGTCCTAAAAAAAATTACTAGTTTAAATTCTATTTGAGGTTAGTTGATATTCTTAGATTTGTAAATTAATGTTTGTCATCAATTTTGGGAGGTTTGTGGCCATTGTTACTTGCTATTATTTTTTTTGAGATGGTGTCTTGCTGTATTGCCCATGCTGGCCTTGAACTCCTAGACTCAAGTGATCCTTCTACCTTAGCCTCCCAAGTAGCTACCATGCATTTGTACTTTGTAGCCAGCTAGAAGCTTATCCTGAGATGTAACTGCTTGACTTTTGGTGAGATAATAGGAGTTTTGAATAGATGGCTACTGTTCTTTCCTTATGGCATGTGAAATGTTTCAAGGAGAAGTGAAAGCAGAAAGTTCTCACTGTATAGTATAGATGTTTCTCTGAGTTAGTAGGCTAGGACTTTTTTACAGGGACACTGAGAAAAATACAGGGAAGCTTTGTTTCCCCACACCTATTCCAGATATTTTTTTTTTTGCCCCTTTCTCTCTCTCTTGGTCTTCTGGGTTTCCTGTTGGTTTTTATGAATTTTTTTAGTGCTAAGGTATAGCCCTTAATCATGAGATGCTGTTCTTACTGCTAAGGCATTGTCCTTCAGGGATATCAGTGGAAAGTTCTAGTACCAGACTTAACAGGACCTCCGATTTGGCGGAATTGACTTAGACCAGGAAGATTATAAAATGTGATCACATTGTTTCAGCTCACTGTTTGTTGTTTTTTGTTGGGAACTTTGGATTCCTTTTCTGTTTATGCACAGTGTAAGGGTCAGTCAAGTGTGACAGACAACTTCTCTATGCATAGGTGTTTTTTTTTTTTAAACTGTCATTTCTCTCCAAACTCTGTGGATATGCAACCATTTTCCAGCATCTAGTATTACACCAAGAGGAAGTCTGTGACCATCTTAAAATATACATATATGCTTCTATGCTCATGAGACTTTTCCCTTATAGCCCTTATAACTAAATATTTGTCATTATGTTTTTTTCTCTTGATGATTTTACCTGTAATTTAATGAGGTGTTTTGATTTATGTACTAAGGCCTTTTTCAGTTCAGAAATTTTTTTTTTTAGTTATGGCTTTGATTTTATCTGTGTTTTAATTTCTTCTCCAGTTCTGGGTCCCCTATTCAGCTTGATCTTGGTAATTGGCCTTCTGTGTCTTCTTCTTTGTCTCTGTTCTTTTCTGGTGTTTCCCCCTTTGGATCTTTGAGTCAATCTTTTCTACATTGTCAGTTCTCTTTTAATGTCCTAGTATGTGTTGTGGCTATTACTGCCATTTTAGTTCATTTTTAATCATTTCTAGTCTTTCCTGGATTTTTTTCATGTCTGGCTGCTTTCTTTGCATTGCACTCATTTCCCCCAATGGTTTTCTGCTCTTTTAAAAAATAGATTGTTGATTTTCCCATCTTTTACTGATTATGTTGTATACTGAAATTCTTTTCACAAGTTCGATTTATCTCTTCCACGACGTTTCAGTAAAACCCTTTTCTTATTCTCTGGTTACTGCTGTTTTCTCCTTCCTTCCTTCATTAACCTAGCAAGTGTTTACTGTGCACCCACTGTATTACAAGCTCTATTCTGTACTTGTGGGTGTGACCACAAGAAAGACTGACCCATGTCTCTGATCTCATGAATCTCTGTCAGTGAGGAGCCAGAGTATAAACACACATAGCTATTTTGTATATTGGTGGCTCTTCAGAAAAATGAAGCAGGTGATGGGATGGGGATTAACCTGCAAAGGCGCCATGTCTGCTCCCAGAGAGGGTGTGCTTATTTCCTCTGTGACTTGTGTGGATCTGCGGGGTGCTTGTTGAATCTGCTCTTATTTTAGTTTGACGGGAAGTTGATGCAGTCTCCAACCTAATTTGTAGAGCCTGTGAAGGTTTTATTTGGTCTACATCTGCTTGGTTTAGATGCTACATATCTATTCTTGATTATGAAAGCTTGACAAAAACTCCCCAACTTGAAACAAATGTTGTGCCTTGCTACTCACAGTGGGGTTCTCTCAGCAGTGATGGGCAACCAGCAGGGAGACTGTGAAAGATGCAGATTATCAGTTCACACTTCACACATGTGGAGTCAGAATCTGCTTGTCAGTAAGCCTGCCTTGTGATTTATTTATTTATTTATTTATTTTTGAGTTGGAGTCTCACTCAGTCGCCCAGACTGGAGTGCAGTGGCCGCTCCCTGCCACTGCAGCCTCAACCTGCTGGGCTCCGGCGATCCTTCCGCCTCAGCCTTCCCAGTAGCTGGAGCTACAGGCGCGCACTACCACGCTCGGCTGATTTTTAAAAAATTTATTGTAGAGCTGAGTTCTCGCCAAGTTGCCCAGGCGGGTCTCGAATTGTGATTTAAATGCACATTAAACATTGAGAGGCACCATCAACTTCTGTAAGTGGAGGGTGGACCTGGAATTCTGAACTTCCAGCAGCTCCTAGGTAGTGCTGATGCTGCTAGTCCAGGAACCCGCTTAGAATAGCAAGGTGCTACATTTTATCACAACTCAAAAATTGACTTGATTGACTGCCAAGCCGTGACAAGGGCACATGCCTGGCAGGAGGGCCTGTGTGACCATTAGACACAGGGCAGGCATGCTCATTCCCAGGCACAGTGTTCAGAATACAGTGTACCGAGCTGAGTTAAAACAGCATCCTGGGCAAGTCCGTCTTTTCAGATCTTTGACACATTTCAAGATGTGCACAAGTTTGCCTAATTCTCAGATCTGCATAAAGATGAGCTCTTCTGGCAGCACAGGGCAATGTGTTGGAGTGTTTGCATTTCCAGTTTTCAAAATCGTTAAAAATATGCCTCAAAGAGAAACAAATGTCTCACATTTTGAAAGCCATTGGCAAAGGAAAAAGACCGTTCACTTGCACTAGCACATCCTTGACCCTGGGCCCGGCACGTAGCCCTTCGGAGCCTCTTCATCAGTCACACTAAAGCTTCTGACTGAACAACTGCTCACTCCTACTGAGCTCTTAACTTCTGTGTGTCTGGGACTTGCTATGCAGGCTCTTAGAGCTTTGTTGTTTCATGATGAAAGTTCAATTTCTTGATGATTGCGATTGGTATAACCTCGCAGTTTAGAATCCTGGCTGAGTCCTTGAGCAAGTGGCAGCCTACCTTGTGGACATGTGAAATGGCAGTAATGGCGCTTATCCTGAAGGGTTGTCATGGGAAATAAATGAGACAGTGCATGCAAAGCCCTTAGTATCTGTTGTTCCATGTTTGTTAGCTGTTGTTTCTTTTACAGATGAGAAAATTGAGGTTGGAGAAGTGGTTTGATCGGGGTTCAGTGTCCAGTTGATTGTAGACCTGTATCTAGAAACCAGAGATTCTCATTCCCAAAACAGTATTTTCTCAGTCTTTAGGCTGGCTTTGCTGAAATGTCCACTGTTTAAACTTAAAAATAATTTTTAAACAAACTCTTTAAAACTGTTTCTGATCAAATAGCATCCCCTCTAGCCACATTGCTTTATTTATATTTTTAAAATTTTTCATTAGAATGATTTGTGGTGATCTGAACAGAGTTTTTCAGTTTATTATAGTCTATATGCTGGGGATATGAATGATCAATTTTCATGTTTTTTTTTTAAATGTCTGCTTTTCTAAAGAGAAAGATTTGTGTATATAAATTGAATATTTTTGTTAACTGTGATATCTTTACAATTTTGAATTGTGAAATGAGATGGCTACTTGTACTTTTATTTTGACAGATGGCTTCTGTCATTTTATTTTGCAAATCATTTTTTGATGTTTAGAATTAAGACCAAGAGCACCAGTTTCTCTCATTGCTTATTTCCCTAATTAGGTATGAAATTGGCAATAAGAGTGGTCAGTGAGCAATTTCAGTTTGTCATTTGTTTTGATGAATGTTATGATAATCTCACTTTGATTTCAGTTCTTAATTTTAATTTTTTAAAACCTTTTTTTCTTTTGCAGTTGAAAACAACCCCCGAACGGGAAATCTCGGTGCACTAATTAAGGTCTTCCTTTCTAGAACCAAAGAACTAAAGCTTTCAGCAGAATGTCAGAAGTAAGCCTACTGATTAAATCATGTTCACTTTACATTTAACAGTATGAATAATATTGTTCATTTATTGGTGTAAATGGATTGTGGTCTTTGGAAAACCCTTGTGAGGGAATTATTTTCATTATTAAGGGAAAAGAGTAAAAGAAAGTGGTTTTAGGTTAGTGTCTAAGTCATTGGGGTGAGATTATAAATTCTGGAATCTGTTTCATTTCAGTATTTTGACAATCTTTAGGCAATTAATCCTAAGATTAATAGTAATGTAGTTATTATTAAAAAGGTAGTTTCACTGCTGATCATATCTAGTTTAAATAATGACTTGTTTTAAGAATTTTCACTCTATATCTATTGTGTCTTTATTTCCTTCATAATAGATCCGGTGGCTTTTTATGCACTCAGGCATTTTTAAAAACCATGTTTGGATGCCAGCATATTAAAAGATTATTCACTTTCCTGCTCCTAAACAAATTATATTGAATCAAGTTAAAGTTTTTCCTGTAAGTTCATGGTCATTAATATAAATAACAAGAATTATACTGTGCTGCCAAGGAAGCCTTATTTAGAATTTTGGTTATATATTTGCATATCTTCTCTTTACGTTACCATGTTTTTTGGATTTTTTAGCTTGTTTTTTGTTTTGCCTTTATGTGGTACAACTGTTACGGTAAGAACAGGAACAGTTATGCCACGGACATCAATGCAGAGTATGATTACGTAGACTCACTATGGAAAATTCACGGAATGGAATATGAAGTTGGATGTGTAGATATTGCCGATGCAGTGTCATACATCATGGGCCACTGGAAGCATGGACATTGTTCTAATACTACAAATAGTATGGACACATCACCTAGAAAGCATGGGCTAGTAACACACTGTGCTTAAGATTAAGTATTGATTCTTGTGTGATTTTGGTCTTTCCTTTCTAGCCACATCTTCATCTGGCAGACACATAATGCTTTGTTTATTATTTGCTGCTTGCTGAAAGTGTTCATCTGTGAGATGTCAGAGGAGGAATTACAACTTCATTTCACTTATGAAGAAAAATCTCCTGGCAGCTACAGTAAGTATTGCTTTTGGAAATGTTCTAGATATGGCACCTGTAACATTATAAGGATAAAATTGAAGAATAAAAGTATAATTTTGAAAATTCCAGTTTTCTTCATAATTTTAATCTTAATGAATTGACACTGCCACTTTTTCTTATTCTGTGTTAATTTAAATGAGCCAATAGCTGCAGAGCTTTTTTTCCTTTTCTTTTTAAATAAGAAAGCTGGTAGGATCGAGGCTTTTACTTATTTAGACTTTCATGCATGTGGGAAATAAAGGAAGTGAAATAAAGATAAAGCTCACAAGTATTTATTCCTTTCAGAAAACACAAGTGTCAATTTTACATATTATCATCAGGACAGTTTATTATTAAGAGAGACAACTAATCAGAATTACAGATTTTATGTTAAGTTACTTTCATAGGACATAGCAGTATGTTGATATGTTCTAAGTCTGGTGCTCTCAGAAATAGCACTTTCGAGGACAGGTTTATGTTGCAGAAGTGTGTCTTCTTTTTCTGAAGATACAGGGAAAGTTTACCTTTCTCCTGATATTGCTGAGATTGTTACAGCCTGACCAGGTTCTTATGCCTACTGCCCAGAAAAACTGAGACTGATATAACTATTACAGCGTAGAAAGGGTTTAATATTGCAAAGCAGCTGAGAGAGGAGAATGGGAGATATTTCTCAAATCTACCTCCCCGAGAATTCAGAGACTAGGGGTTTTTTTTGTTTTTGTTTTTTTTTGAGTTGGAGTCTCACTCGGTCGCCCAGACTGGAGTGCAGTGGCCGCTCCCGGCCACTGCAGCCTCCACCTGCTGGGGCTCTGGCGATCCTTCCACCTCAGCCTTCCGAGTAGCCGGAACTACAGGCGTGCGCTACCACGCCTGGCTAATTTTTTTGATTTATTGTAGAGATGAGGTTTCGCCTGCCCAGGCGAGTCTCAAACCCGCGGGTTCAGGCAATCCACTCACCTCAGCCTCCCAAGGCGCGGGATTACAGGCTGAGCCACTGAGCCCGGCTTGAGACTAGGGTTTTTAAAAGGCATTTGTCAGGCAGGGGGCTAGGGACTGTTGATTGGTTGGAGATGATGTCTTAGGGGTTATTGAAACTGTCTTCATGTCACAGAGCCAGTGTCTAGAAGGGAGTTTCACAGGACCAGTAGAGCCAGCTTTTTGGTTTATGTTCTGGGTCTAGGTGGGGCTTTAGGTCCATCAGAGTATAAAGAGTTTTTATAAGCCGGGCTCGGTGGAAGTAGAAGAGATTTTGTGCACTTAGCATTTCTTAAAATCATTTTTAAATGGCAAAAATCTTAACAGAATTTTGATTATTATCATTTATGTATATTAGGGTATTGTATTACATTTTGAGCAAATGAAAGGGTACGATAGAGCAAAGTAATAGTTGAGAGTAGGTGTAACCCAAGTGGAAGAGTGACCTTGTGAATTTGTCTTTTTTTCCTCTGAGACCCAGTTACCTGATAGCAGAGGACTGTCCAACATACAATCAAGCAGCTCAAGGCAGTCAGTTCTGTCTTCTTGAGGCTCCTGATGGCCTCTTTTAAGACCAGGAATCAAGCCGGGCTTGGTGGCTCAGCCTGTAATCCCGCACTTTGGGAGGCTGAGGTGAGTGGATTGCCTGAGCCCGTGGGTTCGAGACCCGCCTGGGCAACTTGGCGAGACCTCATCTCTACAATAAATCAAAAAATCAGATGGGCATGGTAG
>CAUYQG010157044.1:0-88106 GCA_963574415.1 Tarsius wallacei | reverse complement strand
TTCTTCCCTCCCCCAAGTTTTGTACCCCAAGAGGATGGAGGAGCTTCTGTCCCAGGGTATCTTTTCTGCCCCCATAGAAAGATTTGGATTGACCTAATTTAGATCCTGTGCCCACTAACAGTCACTGTACAAACAAAATATTGATATTAGAATTGATCCAATGTGGGTTACACGCTCACCCCATAACAAGAAGAGACAATATTTGTGATTAGCATTCCATCCCCCCCTAAAAACCACAGGCATGCTTGCTCTTCAAAAGAAAATAGGGGCTAGCCAGGTTGACCAAAGAGAAGCACACATTACTATGATTAATGGCGAAGCTATCACTTTTCAGTCCTGGTTCAATTACTAGGCTCCATTTAGTAGGGAAAGGCATACTTTCCTAAGGACCTACCAGGGTCTGAAAATGCCGCTTGTACTCTGACACTTCCCTACTCAAGCATTTTCAATCCCCATGGTCAATTAAAAAAAATCTGCTTTGCTGGAAATCAAGTCACTCCCTACAACTGGAATCAATCCTCCTTTCTTCTTGCTTGAACCATTTATTACAAGAAAATTGATTGATAGTCTTTTCCAAGACGATCATTTGTACCTTCTCATCTCCTAGCTTTACGTCATGCAGTTTCCTCTGCCTAGAAAAACTGTTCTTAGCCAGGCTCGGTGGCTCAGCCTGTAATCCTGCGCCTTTGGGAGGCTGAGGTTAGTGGATTGCCTGAGCCCGCGGGTTCGAGACCCGCCTGGGCAAGCAAGACCTCATCTCTACAATAAATCAAAAATTAGCCGGGCGTGGTAGCGCGCGCCTGTTGTTCCGACTACTAGGAAGGCTGAGGCGGAAGGATCGCCGGAGCCCAGCAGGTCAAGGCTGCGGTGGCCGGGAGCGGCCACTGTACTCCAGTCTGGGTGACAGAGTGAAACTCCAACTCAAAAGAAAAAAAAAAAACTGTTCTTCTCCTTCTTGGAAGTGTCTTCCTTTTCTAACCTGTCAGGTGGAGCCGTGGGCTCTCAAAACTCCATCAACATGGTAGCAGGTTACATCTTTCAGAGGGTAGTCCTAATTCCAGCTCCCTGGTTTTCACTCCTCTCCTCTACTCTGCAACTAAAATTCCAACATGCCTGATGACTTAGCTGCTTTGGAAATAAGAGCAACTGTCCTTCAAGGCATAACTACAGTGCCAGAACTCCAGGAAAACTGTTCTGTCCACACTGCAATAGTCCCTATCTCTTTTATGAAGTCCCAAAGCACCACTTTATGTCACACGTTGTTTTGTTGATTAAAGCAGAGATGATACATTGGAAGCATCCACACAGGACCTTTCATTTTTAGTCATCATAAATAATAATCACCCTGACAGTAATTGTGTCCAGATCTCAATTCTCCTACTCAGTTGACAAATATCTGTGGAATGAACAAATGGTTAGGTAAACAGGTAGAAACAGTAGTGAAAATAATGAATACGTTGTTCTCCTGTTAGAAATCTTAGAATGGCTCTGTGTGTGTTTTATTATTTTTAAACTTGACATATTTTTAAAATGCAAATGTTTAAGCATTTCAGAGAACTACTGCCAGAGACCTTTACCAGTCCCTCAATTGCCAGTGTCACTCATTTCTCAGTGGCATATTGCTCCATGAAAAGTGATAACATATCTTTTCAAGGGCATTCTCTTTCGTAAAGTTACAGAAATTTTCAGGTTTCATGAGAGTGACCAGTACAAGGTCAAGGGAGAAGAGAACAGTAAACCACGAGGAGTGCTGCTATTGATGGGTCAGGAGACTCCTGGCTGGTGGGTTGCTACCATCACACTTAAAGAGTGCAACACATAAATCGAGGCCTTGGCTTCCCAGGGAGCCTCATTTTCAGTGACAGAAAGCGTGTAGGATCACAAATGTCAAAGTCCTCAACTGCCAAGCTCTGCTACAGGTATAATATGCCTGTCATAATGCCATGGGCCTTCATAAATGTCCAAAACTTATTATTAGGTTGAGTAATGATCCTCTTCACAAAGTTTAACAAAAAGGGCAAGCAAGTATTTACATCTTGAGAGTAATATACATGTTAGAAACCATTTATAATTTGTGTGTGTGTAAATGATTTCTAAGATGTTGGAATTTATTTGAGATCTTTCAATTGTGCTTGGGTTGAAGATGTGATCATATTTTGCTTGCTTGCATAACTTTACCCAAGAACAGATACAGAGGTAATGAAGCATTGAGTATACATTGAAGAGTTTTAGCTACCACAAGAAAGCATGAACTATTTATTCAAGTGTCTGCATTTTCACTTCTGAGTAGATGAGAATTAATTTTCAGCTTCCTCAGCTCATGAGCAGTGGCCTTTGGTTAAGAGTTTTAGAACAGGTTAGCATCGATGAGACATGCTGAATTAAGCTCAGATGACCAGTTATGGAATTTGCTAAGTTGGGATGGATTCCTGCAAGCTGCCAACATTACCTTTTTTTGCAAACTCCTTTCATAATCATAACAGAGGAAAGCAGACACAGACTTTAAATTGGGGGTAATAAAGTTAGCTTTAACAAAGAAGTCAATTATTTTTCCCAAACCTCACAAAGGGAGAAGAAAAAGACAACCCTAAATAATTTAGAACTTCCAACTGGAATGCATAGACAATCATCGACTGACGTGTCAACATGCTCTACCTGTATGTGGCATTCTACACCCAGGATCTTTCACCCACTAAAGGATCATCACACCCACAGAGGGTCATCATGCTAGCTTTAGCCAGTGTCAGTCACACTGTCCCCAACCATGCACTGTGAAGTGAGTCAGGGCGACAATATCCCATGCTTTAAGGAAGTGAAGTGATGATGGAGCGAGAATGTCCATCCATCACTCATAGCCTCCTGGGAGAAAAACAAACGCCCCTGCTCCCATCTCTTTTTCTGCATCCCTTTCTGATCTAGAAACATAAGTACATAAACACAGCACGTGGAGGAAAAGGCTGCGTGTGCAATGGGCGTAGAGTCTGTTGCTGGAGTTTGAGTTGCTATTACTGAAAAAAAAGAGAATACGAATGGATTTATAGAGGTAGGTTCCAGCTCGGATGTGCCATCTTGTGCATATTGTTTAATCTCGTTGTGTCTTAATATTTTATCTGTGCAACGGGGATAAAGATCCTTGCATTACATGCTGCATAAAGATTACATATTTTTAACTATAGACAAACATATCTTGGTGTCTGACACAAGGGTAGTCAATAAATACAAGCTTATAATCCTACCAAAATTATAATTTGCAAACGATTTGATATGAAAATTCATTCTAGGTTATAACGCAAATAACACATGGTACCAAAAGTTTTAGCTGGAAGTGAAAAATTTTGGCAAATAGGTGATTTGGTCTCTTACAGGTGGAAATCATCAGCCAATCTCTGCCTTCTTAGTTGGTAAAACTCAAGGTGATCTCAGTCACCCTGGCTATCTCCACTGGCCTACTATGTATGTTTGCCACGCCCCCAAGGCTGAAAGCATTCTTCATACTGGGCTCATTCTTACTAATGCACTGAGGCGGTGGATGACAAAGAGTGTGTCTACTTCTCTGATGGAAATTCACAAGAAGAGTTTTGTTCCTGTGAGCTCACAGATCTGCAAGGAGTAGGCTTGGAAGCTTTAGAAAATGAACTCCTCAAGCTCTCTTCATTTTGGTATTTTCTTGCATTTAATACAAGTCCCACAGGAAAACCTAGCTAGCTCGCCTTTTCCCCAGATTTTTAGCTGTTGGGGGTTCTTTCAGCTTTTCCTCTGACTGCTACACACACACACACACAAACACACACACACACACACACACTCACCTCTACACTAATACTCAAAATCTAAAATAAACTAGAAATTTTAAAAATCTCTGACAATGCAGCATGGGATTGAGTACAGAGTAAGTTTAGATAATCAAAGTGCATCTGGGGAGGTGGAATGTGAATGCACGCCCATGGAGATAGTCTGCATGAGAGGAGACGGAAACAGAAGGAGACAGCCATACAAAAACTCACAGGGTCAGGTGCACCCCCTCCCATCCCACCCTGGGAAAGCAAGCCATTGAGTCCTCATAGTGAGCATGACTGAACACTAGGGCCCTGAAAAGAGCACCAGTCTGGTCCCATGCTAGTCTATCCTGTAGTCACACTCTTAGTCTCCTTTCCTGGTTGCCTTTTGCTGTATACCTTCATTCACCTGGCCAGCTCCTAGTGACCTCTGACACCCAATTCGGCAGCTCTGTCCTCTGCCCTCTCCTCTCATGCAGACTATCTCCGTGGGCACGCATTCACATTCCACCTCCCCCGATGCACTTTGATTATCTAAACTTACTCTGTACTCAATCCCAGCACCTCATGGGGGCCAGGCTAACACTTTTCTAAATGTGCTGTTTAGTCATGGGACATCTCAGAATACCGATTGCTAAACAAGGAATCATATCCTGTTGGAAATCTATCTTACTATGTTTGCATTGCACATAGGAATACCTGGGTCTGGGTAATTTATAAAGAAAAAATGTTTCCTTTTTTCATGGGTCACGGTTCTACAAGCCATACAAAAATTGTGGCACCAGCATCTGCTTCTGGTGAAAGCCTGTGATGGCTTCTACTCATTACGAAAGCAAAGGGGAGCCTGTAAGATCACATGCCGATTGGGCTGGGGAGAGAGAGGATTGAGGTGTCAGACGTGTTTTTAACAACCAGATCTACCGGGAACTAAGAGTGAGAACTCACTCTGTCCTTGGAGAAGGGCATCAAGCCATTCACGAAGGATCCACTCCCATGACCCAAACATTCCCCACCAGGCCCCGCCTCCAACAATGGAAATCAAATTTGACATGAGATTTGGAGGGAGACAATAACTGAATGATATCACAACGTCAATGCACACTACATTTTAATCATGTAGAAAAAGTAGAAAAGGCCCCTTCGGTTCACAACCAAATGGTCAGACTTAAGGGGTTTTTTTTTTACCCTAAGTCACTAAACTGTCAGGAAACTTCCTTTGGGGGCCTTTTGATATGGCACCCCATTGACACACGTTCTGCAAAGGCCCACAGACACCCTGCTCTTTGACTGGATTCGATATCTTTCTGTTTATGGAAACCTCTGATCAGTTACCCTTCTCACTTGAAGTCCAGCCAGCTTGGTTCTTCCCCCCATCAGTCCCCCTCAGCTTTCATTCTGTCTTCTGGAGCCTTCCTTCTGTTGTCAAGAGACATCATGCGAGTCATCTTTTCCTAGATTTTTCCATAAACTTCTTTGCCTTCATTAGAGCCTAGAGGACTGCTCCTGCCCCAGCCTTCTTGAGTGAGTTCTCACTCTTAGTTCCCAAGGGATCTGACTGTTAAAAAGAGTCAAGAACCTCAATCCCCTCTCTTCCTCCTTCTCTCAATATGGGGTCTCACGGGCTCCCCTTTGCCTTCCACCATGAGTGAAGGCGATCTGAGGTTCTCACCCGAAGCAGATATCCCTCCTGCTCCACCCTCTCTCTCTAGGGAAGAAGAGGAGTGACAACTTGCCAACTCACCTCCACCATGTCCCAACAAGTGTTGCAGAACCCCAAATCTCTGTGCTTTGCAGTTCTTGCCATCTGTTTTTACCAACCTCAAGATGACCGTGCACGCCTCCTGCATCGATGAGCTTACAGCCTCCTCTCCCATGTTTCTGGAGGACTGGCTCACAATTTTCCTCTGTGCTCTGTCTCTCCTCCTTTCCACCCCTATCATACTGGACACTTTCAACCTCACCCCCACCCTGTTGAGGTCCCTTCCAATACCCTGGCCTCAATCACCTGATATCTCTGGTTAAACACCATTCTATTATAAGACTCTTCAGCCACATACACAGAAAACTGCTCTTGGAGTTTATATCCAGCCTGAACTACGCTGCCTTCAACCTCTCAAACTCCCCCTCTCTCTTGTCAACATTCTGCCCTTCCAATTCACCTCTTCCTCTTCCCCACTGAACTTGTTTTTCTCTCTCACGCAATCTATTACAATGGCCTCTGATTGGTTTCTCTGCCTCCATCTTGTCTCTGACATCTATCCCTTCACTGAGAATAAAGTTTCTAAGCCGGGCTTGGTGGCTCAGCCTGTAATTCCGTGCCTTGGGAGGCTGAGTTGAGTGGATTACCTGAGCCTGTGGGTCCGAGACCCACCCGGGCAACTTGGCGAGACCTCATCTCTACAATAAATCAAAAAATTAGCCAGGCGTGGTGGCGTGTGCCTGTAGTTCCAGCTACTTGGAAGGCTGAGGCGGAAGGATCGCTGGAGCCCAGCAGGTCGAGGCTGCGGTGACCAGGAGCGGCCACTGCACTCCAGGCTGGGCGACAGAGTGAGACTCCAACTCAAAAAAAAAAGAATAAAGTTTCTAAGATAAAAATAAGACACTTCATCCCACCCCTCCAAAAGTCCTTGATGCTACGGAATAAACTTCTTACTGCTTAGCATGACACTGAAGGTTGCTCATGGACTTGCCTTAAATTGCCTTTTGACATCCATTTGTTTCGGCCCAAGAGTAAAAGGGTTGTCCTTATTTTTGCCTCTCCTTATGCTATTCCCTCTAGATTTGTGGTATTTAGAAATCTTTCTCATCTTTAATTCCCAAATGTTCCTCACATAGGAATTTGGAATTCGTCATTTCTTCTTCCACCCTCAGCAGGATCTAGTATTTAGTAGCTGTTTCCTCAAAGTAAATTGTGTACACATCCACCTCTCCTACTAACGTAAATATTCCTTGAACGTGTAGTTAAGACAATGCTCAGGACACCGTACATGTTTAACAAATAATTGTTGGAAAAAAGGAACATCAAATCTTGGGGAAAAAAAGGATGAGGAAGAAAGAAGGGGAAGGAAGGAAGGAAGAAAAAGGGGAAGAAAATGAGAGAAGAAGGAGAGGAAGAGAAAGAAGAAGAAATACGTAGTTTTGCAGTTTCATAAATCTAGAGCCTAACACTTCCCATAGTGCAGTGGAGAAATGCAGGACTTGGCGTAAAGCACCTCTGAGTACCAGTTCTACCTCCACTACTTGGCAGGTCATCTCCTCCTCTAAGAAAATGAAGACAGTAATATCCACTTCATAAGGTAGTTACGAGCCTTAGAGAAAACTACGTCCATGAAGGACTTAGTCTAGAGCCCACTGCACAGTAAGCTCTCAATAAATGGTCACCGTTGGTAGTAGCCCTTAGGTTCCCACTGAAAACAGGCAAGTACTGAAACTTAAATTCCACAACTTCCCCAGTAATTATTTTCAAGGAATCTGGCATTTGCTGGCATTCCCTGTGCACTGTATATTCCCTCCAACCCTGTCATCCATCCCTTCCATCCCAGGACCTTCTGACATATAGGGCCACTAGGACCTTCCTTATGAGTTTGAAAGAATTCTTACCACAGTCATATTTTTTAAAAATTAGTTTTCTTAACAGAAACAGTGTAAAACAACCAGTGGCTTGAGGAAAGCAGATTTTCTAAGTAACCAGAATCCCAAACTATAGTTGCCCCTGACTTCACTCAGAGCAGTGGAAGGCTATTCTTATATCGGCTCTTATGTCCCTTGGCTCTTATGCGTGAATCTCACCTCAGTCCTCCCAAAGGCAGCTTTCTCATTTCAGAACATGATCAGAAGGTTTGACTGGGTCTTTGGGTTACTCTGAAATCTGCCTTTCTCCATAGCCTTAACTGTAAGAAAAAGGGAACTGCCGTTTGCATAACATTTGTTTTTCTTCTCTATCCCACCTGCCAGCATGTGCTTATTCTCAGAGGGAGCCTAAGATTGCCATCTTGCCTTGTCCACAGATGTTAGCTAGATAGAGCTTGGCATCCAGACTCTCTCTCTCTCTGAGGCCCTCCTTCCGTTCAGTCCTCAGATACACACATGCTGTCCCCATGGCATTTCCGGCTGGGACTAGGTACGCTCAGGGTGGACTCCAGGCTTTGTGCCCCCCTGAGAGTTGGCTAAAAACCACTCATCAGCACAATGCTGAACCTGGGTCTCCAAATGCTTCATTTTATCCCCGCAACTAGCAACCATCCATTTTTCCCTTTGAAAGACAAAGCCAAAACAGAAACGATTAGATAAGGAGCAAGAGGACACAATTTATAAGAGTCTTTCTTTTTGTATTTCTTGTTCCTTCTACTTAAGACATCGTTACCTGTGATTTGTGCACTGACACCCTCTGGATACAGGAAAGCTCTGGATGTAGGAATAAAATAGACACTTTGATGGATGTCTTCTTATTTTTCTGTCATTCACTTAATAACATATCTTATTCCAAACCATAATAGCAAGCAGTTTTTAGATTGCCTCTTGCAGGGGAGAAAATATGTTAGAAATGGTCTTGCTTTGCATAATCTTTTCTTTGGTACCATTCTGGAGGAGAGAGGCTTACCGATACACCTGGGAGCTGAGGAGAAGGGTGTCCTTGAATAGAGCATGAGGACGCGGGGACTAATTTGATCGTGGTTAATTTGTTTGTGATGGAAATGTGTTCATATCCTATGAAATACGTTGCCCATGCAAATTCCATCCAGATATATCACTTTGTCCTGACCTCAAGGATCTTGGATGTTTTCCTTATTGGTATTTTTCCACTATGAAGTGTCCTCAATTCCAGAGAACTTCCAAGAATTTTTGTGAAATGTCAGAGGTCTTACCTTCTGGTTTTGTATTTTTCCTTTCCTGAATTAAGTCACCATGCCATCAGATACTCATTGTACCAGATGCAATGTACCAGGTAAATAAAGATGAACTAGAGCCCAGTGTCTTCATTCAAATAGTGTACGCTTCATGAAAAAGATGGATAGTCAGAGTTGACCATCAATGAAGAGATAGGATCACACAGCCTCAGAACACAAGGGCAGAGGCATTAACTCTGAACTGTGTCCTGCAAATGTGTAGGAGTTTCTGGGCAAATAAGGTAGGTAGGTAAAGAGCAGTTCAAGTAGAGGGAAGACCATGTCCTGCTGGAAGAAATGCACATGCCTCTAAGAGCAAGAAGCAATGGAAATAGCGGAAGGAAACAATAGAACAATCATTTCTTTAAAAAACAAAGACTTTTATTCTGAAAACTATACACTTACTAATCACTTGCTGAGCACCTACTATGTCCTACGCTGTATGCAAATATCTTACAGCTGATACAACTTTACTGGATGATCAAAGGCTGGTTTTAAAGATTAAATATGAACCCCAGAGAGCAAACTCAAGGTCAGAAGTCAGTGGTAGGCTGGTGTGATGGCTCACACCTGTAATCCCAACACTTTGGGAAGCCAAAGCAAGAGAATTGCTTGAGCCCAGGAGTTTGAGGCCAGCCTAGGAAACATAGCAAAACCTCATCTCTACAAAAAAATCAAAAAATTAGCCGGGTGTAGTGGCATGCACCTGTAATCTCAGCTACTCGAGAGACTGAGGAGAAAGGATCGCCTGAGCCTAAGAGATCAAGGTTTCTGTGAGCCGTGATTGTCATGACCATGCCACTGCTCTCCAGCCTAGGCAACAGAGTGAGAGTTCAACACAAAAAACCCCACAGAAAAGTGAGTGCTGAGTTTATCTCAGCATATGTACATTGCAAGACCATAGGTGGAGGCCACATAGCACAGGTGCATAGGTCGAAATTCCCATGCCCCTAGTCACTAGCTCTGTGATTTTGCATGAATTACTCAACCTCTCTGCTCCTCCATTTCCTTGTCTATGATTTGGATATAATGGGCAAGTATTAGGATTAAATAAGCTAATTTATTAAACACCCATAAAGTTTCTTATTGGAAAGCACTATATACTTTCTGTATATATTAGTTTATTCCCCAAATAAAAAAAAATTACCAAAAACTTATTAAGTAGCAGTTCATGCCATCATAAGGGGCTTAGAATAGAGTTATAACCCAATTCTAAAGGAAAGTAGCTATTCATGAATCTTCACAAGAAAATCTAAGCCGTACCTCCAAATAAATATACTTACTCTAACTCTGGAATCACAGCTATTATTGAAAATTGCTAATTCTGGGAACCTGGTAAAAATTGCTGCTTTTTAGACTAATCTCCATTCACAGCAAAAAGTAGCAATTCTGACACTTTGCTTTAAGTAGGGAAGAAAGTGTAGAAAGAGTTAAATTTTGCCCATGGCCATGAAATGTTTTCTGTGGAGGGTCGAAAAGCAATTTTAAATGTCCCCCCCCAAGTCATCAAGAATTTGTGACAAACTCTATGGTTTGTTAGTTTAATATAAAATTTTTAATGCAAAGTAAAAATTAAACGATTGGTATTGGCAGTTGCTACTTGCCAGTTGGAATGTTAAGTAATTTTTAGAAATCTTTTGAAAATTTCCTTCTTCTGTGACCTCTTGGGTCAGGTACAAACAAGGATGAAAAATAAAAAAAAGAAGAACCTTTAAGTTCAAGTCCCAATACTTGCTCTCACAAAACACTGACTATGTGCTGGTATTACATTTTCTGTTAATCGGTGCAAAGGCTGTGTTGGAGGCGATGAAGGCTTCCACTGAAATAGTCAGGAGAGGCGACCGGATATTAATTTCCTTGAACAGACACGGTTGATCAACACTTTGAAACGAGATTCTAGTACATGTTAAAGTCTCCCGCTGTCTGAAAACACTGCATCCAGCTTGAACTGCCGCTGTGTCTAGGGGTCTTGGAGATGGTACTGGACCGTGTTTGGCCCCGGCTAGGTTGCTTGACACTTGGGGAAAAGACATTCCAGGGAGTTTGCCTTCAGTCCATTTGGTTTTGGATGGGCAGGGCTGTCCGTTTCTAAATGTGCCATCCAGATTGGGAACAGGTGGGAATAATGCACTCAAGGACAAAAGACACATTCCCATCACTGCTTCCCTCTCGGGCTGGGTCTTGTTCGGGACTGTCATTAAAAGAAAAATAAATAAATAAAGCAAACGTTCAGCCTAGTGGCCAAGGACTCAAATAGGTAGAATCTGGATATATGACCTCCCCATTACCTGTTTTAGCTGCTTGTATTAAGAGAAATTATATGCACTCTTGCACCCAAATTAAAAGGTTACTCAGAGTTATAGCAAGTAAGCCGGGCATAGCTTTGAACCACAGCCTTCATGCAGATTAGAGATCCTTACCTTGCTCTTGCCAGGAGTCACATTTAAACATCTCCCGCCTCCTGTGAGCCCACAATTATACCCTCTTTGCAGCCCCAAAGTAACACACTCTGCAAAGCTGCCCTTGCAAAGAGCCATCCCTTACAAAACACAGAGGGACACAGCCCTGGACTAAAGGATACTGTTAAGGATGATTTTGACTTAGTGGCTCTGATTTTATCTTTTGTACTGTACAAAGGAAAAAAGGCAGTAACGTTTTATCAGCAGCTACATGGGTAAGCATATTGTACACTTCAATTAGATTCCTTTTATCTGGCACTTCCTCTCGCCTTAAGTGAAACGCTGTTTCGTGTTTCTTCCATCCCCAGGCAGCTTGCTCAGCCCATGTGGAGGGTTCCAATATGCTTTATTAAACAGAAAATTAATATAATGCTATTGTGTTGGCTGGCAGCTTCTTGAGAGTTAAAGACCTTGCTGTTTTTTATGATCAGAACCAACTTCCAGCTGCGTGGAATTGGCAACTTGGGGACTTTGTTACACGTACGTTCTTTTCCCAAGGGTAAATTGCTTGAGCCCCCGTGTGAAGCTTTGGTTGCAACCACATGAGGTCAAAGCAACAAGTGATTACATGAGTTGAGCCAAACACCGGCTATTTCCTGGGCAAGAAGAAATCTGGCCTCTCTGTGGCATGTAAACTGATGGGATTTGTGTAGTTTCTATTCATTTACTCAAGACATGTTTAAGAGTTCCTACTATGCTAGACACTGTAAGTCCCAGGGAGGGGAAAGTGAGTTTGTCTCTGCCCCTAAAGAAGCTCACTGTCTGAGAGGGGTAAAACATGTAACAAAAGAATAATTTTAGAAACAATTTTTTTTTAAAGTAAATGATTTTAGGGCCAGGCTCGGTGGCTCAGCCTGTATTCCCAGCACTTTGGGAGGCCGAGGCGAGTGAATTGCCTGAGCCGGTGGATTCAAGACCCGCCCAGGCGACTTGGCGAGCCCTCATCTCTACAATAAATTGAAAAAATGAGCCGGGTGTGGTAGCGCACACCTGTAGTTCCAGCTACTTGGAAGGCTGAGGCAGAAGGATCGCCGGAGCCCTGCAGGTCGACGCTGGGGTGGCTGTGAGTGTGCCACTGCACTCCAGCCTGGGCGGCAGAGTGAGACTCCAACTCAAGAAAACTAAATAAATAAAAAACAAATAAAACAATTTTTAAAATAAAATTAAAAAGAATTGTAATACCGTATGTGCTGCTAATGTTATCATTTATCCAATATTCAATTTCTCCTCCATTTTTTTTTTTTTTGGCTGACAGATGCCAATTGTGTCTGGGTTGGTGATGTGCTATCTTCATTGTATCCGCTTCCTTTGCAGCTAGATATAGGCTAGTGACAGAATTCTGGACAATAAAACACCTGCAGAAATATACTAGGTAATTCTAGGATTGCTTTTGATCTCTTGAGAAAAGAGGACAAGCTTAGTTAAGGCTGCTCTATCTTCCAACTTTTATATTGAATACAGATGTGACGCCTGGAGCAGAGGCAGCCGTTTTACAACTGTGAAGTGATAAGCATGGGAATGAGAGCTAACGTGCAAAGAATGGGAAAGCACAAGGACAGAAAAGACCTGGCTCCATGATGACAACACTGAGTCAATGCCAGTAACTACCAAAACCTGGATATCTTGTTAAATAAGGGGAAAAAACCTTTTTAAATTTAAGCCATTCCTCACCCAGTTTTTTTGTTACATGTACAGCCATACATATTCTTAACAGATAATGGCATAAGAGCTACCTAAGGATGCATATGGCTCCAGACGAAGGTATGGGTAATGTTTTGAGTTGGGAAAAGTCTAGAAAGCTCATTGAGAGGATATGCTTCTTCCATGGAATGACATTTCGATCAAGTTTCAGCGGAAGCCCAGGAGTCCTCTAGGGGATCAAAGAGGAGAAAGACTGGGACCGGCCTATGCAAAGGCTCGGTGGCATGAAAATGCAAGGCATGCTGGGGAGACCACAGTGGTTCAATCGAAGCATGAGCTGGGGAAAGAGGAGGTGTGGACGTGATGTGATGTGAGGATGAGAGAATAAGCAGGACCTGGATTGTAAGCAGTTTTGAAAGTCCTATTAGGAAACCAACGAAGGCTTCAAGGGTGTGAGAGCTGTGACCTAGTTGCCACCGAAACATTTGCAAGAGAGGGGAGTGGCATTAGGAAGGTGGCTCCTGAAAGGTCCTTTGAGATATAATTTTATAATTATTCACAGCTACTTAAACCCTTGGACTAATGAGCAGTTTTTATAGTATGTGTGGAAGAAATAACATGTGCCTTTCAAGCCCCTGTTTTATTTTATTTCATCTTTTTACACCACACTGGGTTAGGTGCTACATCTCCAGATCTCCTTTTTTTTTTCTTTAAGGATGAGGTCTCACTGTGTTGCCCAGGCTGGTCTTGAACTCCTGACCTGAAGTCATCCTCCCATCTCAGTCTCTCAAAGTGCTGGGATTACTAGCATGGGCCACCATTACCGGCTCATATCTCCATTTTAGAAATGAGGAGACAGTGTCAGGAGATTAAGCCATTGCTGAAATTCTCATAATTACATATACAAAGTCTAACTTTGAAGACCATGTCCATGTGGGGCACCACACTGCCTGGCACCCACCACTCCTATGTAAAAATACACGATTTGCCTCCAACTGAATGAGGGATACTGGGGGTCTTTGCAACTCTGGACCCCGAGATCACAAACATACTAGCCAGGAAAGTTCTCTCCCGAAGTATATAGCAAGGACCCAGGTAGACTCATCACGCCAGTACAGTACAGCCATTCATAGGCTCTTCCAAAAACAGATCTGCCGAGAAATCCCTCTCAGTAGGAATTACTTAGGTCTGTGGGAACCAGAACTTTCATCTTCTGCTTTCCCAAGACAGAGCACCTTGCGACATTTTTTAAATGGTGCTACTCATAATAAACATGCTTCCGGGAAGTCTCCCCAATTGCCATGCACTGTTCTAAGTGCCTGACATGCATTAGCTCATTTAATCAGCGACGACATGACACGGGAAAACCTCTTTGGCAGGATGTTGATGTTTCACGTTCAACCACGTAGAGCCTGCCAATGTGGAATGGTATCCACGGGGGGAAGGGAGGGAGCCCACTGCCACCCGCTTCCTGCTGTTTCAAACCGCTACAACAGGGGGCTGCAAATGTGTATTCCTTAAGGGCAGAGCCCCTGGAGGGAGGAACACAGCAGCTGAGACCGGCAGGAAGGCAAGCAGGTAGAAATGAAAAACAACGCACATTTATCAGGACATATTACAGGCCCGAGACAGAGTTGGGGCCTTTGAAAGCCTATATAGAATTGATTGCACATTAACAACCTCTGAGCTAATGCTATCGAGAGGGTTGTTTAATGGCGTTACCCAGGAAGAATCATGGCAGTTTTGTTTCTGCCCAGCAAGGAAATCCATTTTCACTTAGAATATCAACCAGGAAGTCCCACAGCCAGCTGAATGGAATAAAGCATGACTCCCATAGCCCATGTGGGCAGAACACAGGCGATTGGTCTGGCGGCTGTCATTTGTTGAGAGTGTGTCCCACACGCCAGGCACGGTGCCAAGTACTGTGTATTCATTATCTCATTGGATTCGTACGTGGGGGTAAAAAAAAATGCTATTTCCATTCTACAGATGAACACATAGGAGATGTGAGCCAGGGTGCTGCACCATACAAGCTACGGAGTGACCCCAGTGTTTGGAAGGAAGGCAGGGCTTATAAACTGAAGAGTCCATTCCCCCAGTGGTTAATAAGGGTCATATTCAAAATGCTGAACAACCGGTGTGGAACCAGCACCGACCAGTCAGGCTGGATGCTGGTCGTGGGCACCCACTGTGGTTGGCCTGTGTTGATCAGCTGAACATGTCGCCCTGGTACGAGCAGGCAGCCAGCATCATGCCAAGTATTTTGGAGGGAAGCCAAGTCTCCCCCACGATAGCACAATAAAGATCTGGTTCATGAAATGAACTTTGCACAAGGACTTAAGCAAAGGTGAAGCCTCTCTACCTGGCTTCATTTTATTTTGTGGTGCTTGTTATTTCTTTCGTTCAATCACTGCGCATTTAGTGAGTACCTATGTACTGCATACCAGGTAATGCTGTAAGTGCCTAGAATACAACTGTGAACAAAAACATATGAAAACCCCTGCCTGCCCTCCTGGAGTTTACACTTTAGGGAAGACAGAGAGAAAAGTATTAATGAGAAAAGTAAGACATAGGTAAACTATTCTGGAAGGGGATATATGCTACACAAATTAGAACAGGAACAGGTAGATTGGGAATGCTTGGGGGCAGGCCCCCGATGGAAAAGTGACGATTGAGCAAAGTCTTGTAAGTCAAGGGTTACCCGAGCAGTGCCTACGAGAGCACCCATGTCGGGCATCGGAAACGGCTAACACCCAGGCCTTAAGGTGCAATCAGTGTCTGCAGTGTTCAAGGCATGATGGGGAAGAGGAAGATGCAGCAAAGCCAAGGAGATATTAATAAAAGGAACAGACCAGGGATCCTGGAACCTACAGAACGGGTTCAAGTCAAAGCTCTCCCGCGTGCTGAGCAAGTTCTTAACCTTTCTGAGTCTCACGTTCCTCATCCACTCAAAGAGGACTCAGAACTGCAGCTGCTCACAGGTTCTTGTGAGGACTGACTGTATCAATGTGTAGAAAGTACTTAAAACCTGTGTTCCAGCATGCCGTGAGCCCTCAGAGGGTCAAATCCATCTCAGCTTCTTTCCATAACCCCTAACACCGTGGTTATCTGTCTCTCCTGTTACCTGAAGGGCAGGGGCTGTGTCTTGTTTAACCCTAAATTTCCAGACCCTTGATCAAGACCTGGCATAGTGTAAGCCCTTGGGAGGTGGTTGTTGAATAGGGCACCCAGGTAAAATTGAGCAATATAAACACTGTCGAAAGGTGAGCATTGAGGCCAGGCACGGTGGCCCACGCCTGTCATCCCAGCAGTTTGGAAGACTGAGGTGGGAGGATCGCCTGAGGTCAGGAGTTTCAGCCTGGGCAACATAGATAGAGTCAGTCTCTACAAAAAAAAAATTAAAAATTAGCCAGGTGTGGTGGCATGTGCCTGTCGTCCCAGCTCTTTGGGAGGCTGAGGCAGAAGAATTGCTTGAGCCCAGAAGGTAGAGGCTGCAGTGAGGTATGATCCCACTACTGCCCCTCAGCCTGGGCGACAGAGTAAGACCTTGTCTTTAAAATAATAAATGAATAAACAAATAAACAAAAAAGTGAGAGTTGGGCCGGGGCATCCCCAGACCTCAATCTTCAGAGGCAGAGGAAATAGAGCCAGAAATGTGAAGAACCACCAGAAATTTACGCTAACCCAAAGGGCGCAGTGTTTACCAAGCCTGCAGATTCCTTCAAGGTTCTTGCAAAGAGATACAGTTTGCCCGGTATCCGGGGTCATTGCCATCCATAAAACAAGAGAAGCCAGAGCTTGTAGACTGGAAAATGCTGTCTTGTCCCTCCGGGTCTGCAGGGCATGCTTCCGTCCAGCCTCACATCACGGCCCAGACAGAGACGGGCAGGTGGAGCTGGGATTCAGCTCATGCCTCATTCATGGGATTTCACTATTTTGAGTGACAAAAAGCAGGCTTTTTTTTTTTCTTTCTGGAAACCTAAATCTGTGCTTCTTATGTATCTCTGTCCTCAAACGGCCTAGGGACAACTGGGCTCACGTGTCAGGTGAAGAATCAAGCAGGAGGAGGAGGAGCACAGTAGAATCTCTCCTCACCGGGAGGCTCCCCCCCGCCCCATGAGGCAGAGACGGTTTTTGCACAACCTCCCAGGTGTGAGGCTCAGGCAGGAGACACCTCAGGAGCTGCCGTTCATTCCTGAGCCTCTCCGGCAGCCAATTTTAGTCCAACTCCTTGATTTAATTACACTCCCGCGTACAATAGGAAGCTTGCATTCTCCCATATGCGATGAATATTAAACTGATAGACCTGTAATTTCCTCCATCAGGCGCACTCCCATTTTTGCATATTGATGCCACATTTAGTTTGTTATTTTCTAATTTTCCATCCTTCTGGTCCCGTGCTTGGCACTTTCTCCCATAATAATTTCTAGCACCGTCTCCCCATGATAATTTCTATTAGCAAGCACAGACGCACTGCCTTCCTTCCCCCTCTTCGACTCCACCCAGATGGAGAGCCACTCATCCCGGAGCGACCTGAGCCTCCAGCAGGTCTGCTTTTTTCCCTTTCACACCCACCACAGCGGTGGGAAGAGGGTTGGGCTCTCTGGTCTTTAACCGGAGGCCACATGGCTATAATAAAAGGTCAAGGAGTGGACCTACAAATGGAGTCCTGAGGGCAGATGGGCAGATGAGAGACAAGCAGACACCCAGAGCTAGCCTTCCCCTGGCATTTCGCCTGCCAGAAGATGGGTGTTATCTTTAAGGCATTTGAGGGACAGAAGCATCTCACTACTGAATAAGAATAATGATCCAAAGCAAGGAAGGGTGTCTAGTAAAACTCTGCCTGCTCCCACATGTCTTCTCCTGGCAACTGTTTGTGATTTCCGGATTTCCTTGGTGTTATTCTTTCTTAGTGTCCCCCCCCTTCTCCCTGCCCCCATTTCTCTGGGATCCTGTTTCAAAGGCAGCCCACTCCTGGCTTGACCCAGCTTGGTCTCTTGGCTCCCAAATCTGTGCTTATCCTCTGATTCCATGTGAACTTCCTTTAAGTGTTCACCTAGCTTTGTCCTAACATCTGAATCTGTTCTTACCCGAAATCTTTCTCTAGCCCCCTCATGGGTTCTGGCTCCCACTTCCTTCCCCCAGGAAGTTGGCTTAGTTCATTCATCCCACAAACATTTCAGTGGTCTGCTGGGCCAGGTTCTAGGGTAGGCTCTGCTTGTGCTGGCATTTGGGCCTCGGTTTCAGGCTCGTGCTCCGGCCAAACCTGAAGTCCCTTGAGTTTAAACATGAGTAGCCTCTCCGCCAAAGGACAGACAGAAGAAAAGAAGGAAGCTCAGAATCATCTGATGCAGCCACCATTGAGTGTGCACTCCCTACATACTCTTGAGACATGGGATGAAACTGCCAGGGGTCCCCTCAACCCTTTGCGGAGGTGGGTGGACACTACGTACATCCCATCAATAATATTTTCCAGCTGGGCTCGGTGGCTCAGCCTGTCATCCCAGCACTTTGGGAGGCCGAGGCTGATGGATTGCCACAGCCCGCGGGTTCGAGACCAGCCCGGGCAACTTGGCAAGACCTCGTCTCTACAATAAAGCAAAAAACTAGCCGAGCATGGTAAAGCGTGCCTGTAGTTCTGCCTACTTGGAAGACTGAGGTGGGAAGATCACCTGAGCCCAGCAGGTCGACGCTGGGGTGGCCATGAGTGTGCCACTGCACTCCAGCCTGGGTGACAGAGTGAGACTCCAACTCAAAATAAATAAATAATTCCATTCACACAGTTATGTGTTGAGGGGATTGAAGGCCAGAGAGAAACAAGCTGCAGAGACACCTGGACCTCCATGGAAGCCCATTTTACCTGGTAAAGATTCCCCCCATAAATAGTTTTTGATATGTGTACTTATTGAGACTACTAACCAGAGCGTCAAAACTGCTTTTTCCACTTACCAAGTTTAACAATAAACTTAAATGAACCTTTTAATATAGATGCCTTCCTCTTGATGAGATATCCTTTAAAAGTCAAACTGAAAAGTAGATGGCTGAGCCTTCAGTTAAAATCTTAACCCATGAGTGCTATGTGCTAATACATAGTGCATTATCTCATTTAATCCTCACTAGACTCCCTACAAGGGAGGCATGAAACATGGTTTGCGGCTCGCCGCAGCGGGTTCGAGAGAGCAAGAGGGAACCTTGCATTTCCCTCCGCCCCCCTCCAGTCCGCTCAGCCCAGGTGAGGACACTGGATGTCTCTGAGGCAGAGCATCAAAACTCCCATCCTTCTTGGTTTGGGCGCTCTCAGGGATCGGCAGAGAGGTGATGGGTGAGTCCATATCCGCGGTGCTCAAGGGATAGGTGCCTAAGGCCGGAGGCCGGGTGGCGTCTCGGCTGCCTTACGCGGGTCCTTTTCACCACTTCACTGCCGTGTCACATCAGGTCTCCGGAATGGCACCTGCTCATCTCTCAATGCTGCCTGAGACCTCGGTCGAGGCTTCTGAAGCCCTATCCAGGCCGCACGTTGGTGGCTTTCCCTTTGGAGGAAGATAAAGATCGGTTCTTCCTCTCCTGAAAAGGAAGCAGACCTTTGTGCTTGTTTATTTTTCTAGTTGTTTACTTTTTTGAAGAAAACTATCAAACCAAGCAGAGAGGCTAGTATAATGAATACTACCTAAAACCTAGCGTCCATGTTTAACAAGTGCCTTATTTACTTCATCTTTTCTGCTGGAGATATATTTTAAATGTGACAATATACACTTCGTTTTTTATTTATGTTTTATTTTTTAAATTTTTTATTATAAAGATGCAGGGTACAACTCAGGGTTAGGTATACAAAAATGTTCATTATGCAGGTACCCTTGTTGATGAGGTGTGCCCCCCACCCCCTGGATTCCCACTACTGCTAATCCCGCCCCCGCCCTCCCCTGTCAAACCTTTTCTTATAGTATTACCATAATTGTACAAGGTCCACTTATGTGTGAGAACATGTGATACTCGGTTGTTTCTGTGATACATCACTCAGTATTATAGACTCCATCTAGGTTGCTGTGGAGTTCATCATTTTGTCCTTTTTTACGGCTGTGTAATATTCCATCGTGTATATACGTACCACGTTTTTTTAATTCAGTCCTCTCTTGGTGGGCAGCACGGTTGGATGCATGTTTTTGCTGCCGTGAACAATGCTGCAATAAACATATGTGTGCAGGTAAAAATCAATCAATCAATAAAAATAAACACGGTTTGAATGTTTGTTCTCCCCCAAAAATCTCATGTTGAAATGTTGGAGGTGGGGCCCAGCGGGAGGTATTTGGTTCATGGTGGTGGATCCACCATGGATGGGTTGGTGCTGTTCTCTCAGTAGTGAGTTCTTGCTCTGTTCGTTCACAGAAAAGCGGTTGTTTAAAAGAGACTGGCGCCTTCCCTCTCTCTCTTGATCCTCTCTTACCATGTGACACGATTGCTCCCTCTTCACCTTCTGCCATGATGGTGAGCCTCCTGAGGCCCTCTTCAGAAGCAGATGCCAGCACCATGCTTCTTCTTGTACAGTCTGCAGAACCATGAGCCAAATGAATCTCTTTTCTCTATAAACTGCCTAGCCTCAGATACTCTCCTTTATAGCCGTGCAACATGGACTGATACAGCATGATTTTTGTTTCCATTTTATACATTGGGACATCGAGCTTCACGTCTGATGAGAGATCTGCCCAAGTGCCACTGGTACTCAGTGGCAAGATGGACATTCAAACCTAGGGTTCTCTCATCTAAAGCCTGTGCTTAGACTTCCCGCCTAACCACTTGAGGAAGGAAGGACACCTGGGTGAGGCAATTGATAGTGCAGACCCACCTCCCACCCCTGAGGCAGCCAACAGCGGGACCGGCAGAGACCTGAGGCTGGCTCAACTTCAGGACGAGGGGAGTTGGGCTTTTCAGAAATTCTGACATTTGCTGACCAAACTCCTAGAGTCAGCAGTTAGACCAGGGATCTTTTTCCGTAGGGCATCAGCCCTCACACACATCAGCACTCGTGCCATTCTCACTCCTAGAGTGGGGTTACAAGGGAAGCCCGTGACCATATGGGTCTCCTAGAGCTGGTCAGAGATGGGGGTGATCTTTAGGCCAAAACCACCTAGTCTGATGGCTTGGGGTCTCTCCCGTCACTCTAAGAAGAAAATCATCAACCAGCCAGCGGAATTCTTGTTCCTAGACAGAGCACATTGTTTCATCCGTTCTGACAAGTTCTGGCTCACTGACTTCCCCTTTCTCGACTGGCTGCAAATAATGTCTTTCTATTATTAGAGTCTTTGTTTGGACAAACTAGGGATGATTTGTTAGCATGAGGCTGGCTCTTCTTTACGTGTTTGTCCTGAGCATGCTCTGGTCACCCTGATTAGCCAGTCTCATGGGATTGTCTGGTGGTCCCCAAATCCCCTTAGCAACACGTTTATAAAAAGCTCTTAGAATAGATTACATCTGCAGCTGACTAATTCCATCCATTATGTGTTGATTCATACTGGCTCCACTTGCAGGAAGAGCCTTCCCTCTCTGAGCATCAATTATCTCCACTAAAAAATGGGGATAATTATTGAGGAAGATGATATCAATGATGATGATGATGAGTGATAATTGGCCTGTTTCATAGGATTGTTGTGACGATAGCCAAAGTAATGCATATGAAAATACAAACTGTAAAGTGCCAAGAGGAGTAGAAGCTGATTATCTAACAGACCCTGTGATAAATAAAGCAAACACTGGACTGAGAGCTATATTTCATACTGTTTCCAAGGCTGGGCACACACTTTAACCTTTCAGGATGAACTTTTTCTATCTGGAAAATGCAAGTAGTGATCTTTGCTTTTCTCACTAGCAGGACTAGTGAACAATCCAAGTGAGCATTCTGGAAAGCCGTTTGTAAACTGGAAAGTAGTGCGAAGTCATACGGGAAAACCAAATTTACCAAGGGGGTTTCTAACATGGAGAAATCATATGGCAAACCGTTGCGTAAAGCAAAAATTATCCTGCCCAATCTGATGCCTGATTCCAGAACATGCTGAGATTTTTGCTTTAAATCTGGCTCAAATCAATTTGCAACATGTCCATACCGAGGTTAACATCATCCGGTAGCTACTCATAGAACGAATGAATGAACGAATAATTCAGAGTATAAAGAAGAGATGGCTGTGTTCTTATAGCACCAACTCCATGCAATGTTTTTAAATTCCCACATATAATTAGCTTCATGGCTTCTCACCAAGCGGCATAAATCTTTATTGGGTACTATTAAGGGTATCTGAATTATGGAAAAATCACTCTTACTACAAAGTTTTATTAAGAAGTGTGACACATGTTATATAGTGTTTCTGTTAATTGAGCATCGAGTGAATGAAATACATACAGACACAGAGAATTTGCTAGGCAAGCAGTCAAGACTCAGTGGTGCATTTGCTTCTGCATTCAGCCTCACAGCTTTCCTGGGTTTGTGTACCCACTGCATGCCCTGAGCCTGCAGGCTGTAGAGAAAACTCTGTCAGCTCCTCTCACGGTCAAGCTGCCATCCACTGCAAGTCCAGCCCATCCATTTCCGGGCTGCAGTCCCTTCACATTACACTTTGGGGTAAGTTATCAGCACATGTTAGATGTTGCCTGCTGACACTGCCATGGGCAAAAATCCTATCTGTTCATCCCAGCAGCTAAGGAAGCCGGAGCTGTCTGGTTTCTTGGGTGTCTGGTGTTCTGTGTTTCTTACCTTGTTTAGAGCACTCTTTCCCGTCCCCCTTTGAGTCTTACAAAGACATTCTTTCCTGCTCAGTCCTCTGTACCCTACATCTTATGGTGTGACACCCCCATGTTAGTGTGCTACTCTCAGAGAGCATTTCTGGCCTTACCTTAACACTGTAAAAATTAATGGACTGGAAATGTGTGTTCAGCACTCAAAGAACTTCTCTTAAAAAGCTGCAGTAGACGAAAGCCAAGTTCAATGGTGAAAATGATGACTAGCTTGGATGATGACCAATTCAGATAATTGGCCATAGACCTCTAATCTCGCTGGCCTCCTCTGTCACTCAGCAGGGAACTGGCCGATCATTCCATCAATACATTTATTTTGTCAGCTGTCACTGTGTGGCGCCCACACGTCTCAGCTGGGTGACTTAGGCTGAGAAATGGAAACCTGCCAATATCAGAATCATTTTATCCCTATCACGTGCCTTTCTTGTCATATGGATTTTCAATGAATTTCTGCCTGGCTTGGCAAATCTAAGCCATGACCTTGCTTTTAGCTGCTGGGTCCCTTTAATTATTACTATCAATTCCAACCAGCTTGAGTCACTACATTTCTAAACTGTCTAAGCTCAGTAATTTCCACCCATAAAACTTCTATTCTACCCAACACACACACACACACACACACACACACACACTATCAGTTTGAACCGGCTATTTCTTCTCAGCAGGGAACACGTGTATGTACCTACATTGATTTATTTCCATGTGACTTTTCATACACAATTTTTTCTTACTCCTTTTACGATGAAAGCTCCAGTAAATTCTTGATAATGGTAACTAAACTATTGCCTGTTCAGCACTGAGCCTTACGTTTCCAAAACCAGGGCCCATCAGTTCCTATTCTGGAAAAATTATTGGATCATTTTGAGAGGTGAGGTCAAACAGTCAAAAAAGTGTTTCTCGGAGAAAAGCTACCTTTTATCTCATCATGATTTCAGAAATGAGAAAAGGACATCCCACACCTCATGAGAAAGTGACCATGAAATGACCTTGGCACTCAGCAGGGTTGGGGATCACTACTGTCCCCTTCCTTTACAGGGCCCTTGCCTGCTGGTTGCCAGCAAGCAAACATGTTTCTGAGCGAAGTGATTTTGCTCTAGGGTTGCAGGCAGAACACCAAGGCATGGAAGGGGAAAGAGTGTGAACTTTCAAGTCAGATCTGGATTCAAATTCAGCTCGAGTGCTGTGTAGGCTTGGACAAGTTTTATCATCTGGATAGCAGGGATGAGGATAGGAGCGTCAGTGAGGTTTACGGTAAATAATACACATATGTACAGCCCCGTGTAGGACCGGTTATTTGGTTGTCCCTCAAAAGTATGTGCTGTTTTCGCTGCTGAAATAGCATTGCTCCAACTCAGTCATTATCCAAAAACATAAATGACAACACTTCAAACTTACCCTTGAAACCATTCTTCTACTCCCAACCCCTCTCAAAACAACAACAAAATGGTATAGAGAGGCTACTAGTTAATTTCCAACAAATCTTACCCCATCTTTGGTAACATAATCATGATTTGTCACTAAAAATATTGCCACCACTTTAAAGAACACATTCTACAACCTGCCACGCAATCCTCCTACCTCAGCCTCCTGAATAGCTAGGACTACAGCTAGGATCATGCCCTGCTTTTTCTTTTCTTTTCTTTTCTTTTCTTTTCTTTTTTTTTGTAGAGATGCCCTTATGCCACCCAGACTGGTCTCAAGCTCCTGGCCTCAAGCAATCCTACCACCTTGGCTTCCCAAAGTGCTGTGAATATAGGCATAAGCCACCACACTTGGACAAATTTCCAAGAGGTATCTTTAAGAGGAGGAGTCGGTGTCTGTTTTCTTCTTCTTCCCCCAACTTATTGCCTGGAACAATGATGTGAAGACTGGTGCTCTAGCAGCCATTTGGGATTATAAGGGCAGGTTCACAGGAACACAGAGTAGAAGGAGCTTAAGTGTCTGACCACTTCCTGTAATGGCTTCGCCATTTATGGCTGCTTACTCCCAGACTTCTTTTGTATGAGAGAGAGATACATGTTTATCTCACATCAGTCCTTAAAGTTATTGGTGGACTTTTTGTTATAAACAGGCACACTTTAGCTCATGCGCCTGGCTTTTCCATTTCTCCCCTCCACACTCAGTTCAAGGCCAGCCAGATTAAATAAACTGTATTTCTTCTCCTCCGCCTTCGTGTCACTCAAAATGCAAAGTCTCAGGATAGACATACCAATTAGCTGAGCTTAGATCGGGTGCCTATCTTGGCTCTACCAAGGATAAGGAGGAAGGCATCTCCAGAGACTACTGGATGACCCACACCTTTGAGACATGGAAGGTAGTGTCCCAAAGGGAAGAAAGGATGCTGCTGACAAAAACCTTTCACTCCTCACTACCCTATTGAGCAGCATTTCACTTCTAGAGCCACAGAAGGAACCGAAATCAATGTGCTTCAAATCACAATAGCAAAAATGTGGAGCCCAACCTAGATTCCCATCAACGGTAGACTGGATAAAGAAAATGTGTCAAATATTCACCCTGGAATACTATGCAGCCATTAAAAAGAATGGAATCATGGACTTTGCAGCAACATGGATGCAGCTGGAGACCCTCATGCTAAGTAAATTCACGCAGAAACAAGAAACTGAATACTGCATGTTCTCACTTATAAGTGAGAACTAAACACTGAATATAAACAGACATAAATATGGGAACAACAGACTCTGGAGGAAGGCATCTCTGGGGGTGCCTTCCTCCCAATTCTATGTTCCTTATCCCCGGAAGAGCCAGGATAAGGGCTCCTGATCTAAGTTCAGGTGATTGAAATGTTTATCCTGGGCCTTTGCATTTTGAGGGAAAGAGGGGACAAGGGATGCAAAACTACCTTTGGGGCACCATGTTCACCATTTGGGTGACAGATTCAATAGAAGTCCAAACCTCGCTACCACGCAATATACCCATGCAACAAACCTGCACAGGGACCCCCTGAATCTAAAATAAGGTGTAAAAAGGAAAAAAAGGAATCAGTGTGCTTGCAATTGGGAGTGCCAGAATCTCTGACTATCAAATAGGGACCAAAAAAAAAAAAACCCCAAAAAACAAAACAAAACAAAAAAAAAAACAAGGGACTCTAGCAATGGGATAAGGAAGCACATATTTGTGGCGCAGAAGGGGATCTGGGGCTGTTTCATTCAACAGTTATTGTGAGTCTACTAAATGCCAGGACTGTTCTAGGGACTGGGGCTCAAAGAAGCACAAGGAACCGCCCTGCCTGGTACTTACAGCCTAGAGGGAGCTGTCCAAGTTGACAGACAAGGGTGTGACAAACATCAAAACAGAGATATGGTGGGGGGGTAATAATAGGAAGACATAGGGCAATGTATAACCCAGACTGAGATGACTTGGGGAGTCAGATTGGATGCACCTGAGTCAAACTTTGAAGCAGAATAGAAGTTAAGCAAAGCAGACGAGGACGCAAAGAGAAGAGCAGGTGGAAAGCTCTGGAAGGGAAGAAGAGCCCAGCATGTCTGGGAAAGTGCAGGATACACTGCAGGACTCCCTAAAAACCTGGGGGTGGCAGGGAGTGTAGTGGGAGATGGTACTAGAGAAATGGGTGAGGAAGAGGTGACGGAGATACGGAGTAGAGCTTGGAATGTGTCCTGTAACCAAGAAGAGCCACCAGGAGCCTGGTGTCATCACAAGGAGAGATGTGATGAAACATGCTTTTTAGATTAACTGGAATGATTATTCAGTGCGGGAAATGGATGGCAGAGGAGGAGACAAGAACCACAGCACAGTGACAAATTAGGAGCCTGCTGAAATAATATAAGCAGAAAAAAATGGTGTCCTGAACTGAGAAGACCATTGCTTTGTTAAAAAACAACAACAACAACAAAAAATGAGCGGCAATTCTCCCCTCCTGGCCAGTTCCCATTTCATGCCTCCAATGAAAGCCGAAGACATAATGTTAAATTTCAGGCATCTCTCCATGAATCCAGGGGAATCGAGGTCAAATGTGCAGATTTCTGGGGACCTCAGTGGATACGGGAATAGAGCATCAAAAAGTTAGCATTAGCGCAGCACTTCTTAAGCCATGTCTCTGGAGTCACAATGGTTTCCAGCAAGCCCACCCTTTGTCAGGAGCTGGAACATCAACAAATCAGAACGGCATTGCTGGAGAGACTGGCATTCTGAACGAATGAGGAAAGAGATGCATGAACACATTAACTTACCCACTAATCGCATTTCAGGGTCACTCATGTTTCTAGAGTTAAAGATCAGGATGAGGTGATTTTTGCTCATTTCCCATCGCTGTCTTTCTTAAGTTCATCTGAAAAGAACCAGAAAATGTTACGGAACCATCCCTACATCTCCACTCTGCTCAAAGAAGTGAGCAATTATCCTCCATCGGAAACGGCATCTGGGGTGGGTGTGAGACAACCTATAGCCTGGAATTTTAAACAATCTTCCAGGCTTTTCTTGAATATGGAGGCGGATATTTTAGAAAATTTATTTTTGGAAATGCTGTAAATGCAGAATAAAAGTGAAGCAGGTAGATAACACATGGAACCTGAATTATCAACACCTTGTTTGTCTATAAAAACCCTCACTAGGCTGCCAGTGTTCACTTAGAGCCCCATGAGAAGATTTCTTTTCCCCCAGGTATTGCAATTGTCTTGGTGTGAGTGAATTCAGCATATGCCCAGCATAGCCTGTGTTTATATTTATGCTGAATTGTCAATTATGAGTTTAGTCCCTCTCCATCTTAACCTTCTGAAAGATAAACAGATAAGTTCCAGGGTAAACCTCTTTGCAGGTTTGTCAAGCTGATGTTGACCTAAGTTTCATAGTCAAAGGATCCCAAGAACATTCACCAAAGCCTCACATTCCCTCCCACTGCAATCAAACACACTTATTAGCACCCTTGGGTCTGGGGTCTCTGAGATGACCCATGGAATTTCTGGTGACCTTCTTGCTACCTGGGACCAGGACACACAGTACTTGATCACACAAATCAGTAGCATAAACTAATGTTCGGTCAAAAAGCATCCATGAGCAAGTCACACCCATTAAGATGGCTATGATCCAAACAACAAATAAATGAATACAATAACAAAGGTTGGTGAGGATATGGAGAAATTGGAACCCTTGTGCGCTGTTGAAGGAATGTAAAATGGTGAAGTCGCTATGGAAAACAGAATGGCATTCCTTGCAAACTTAAAAATAGAACTACCAGGGATTCAGCAAATTTCACTTCTTTTTTTTTTTTTTTTTTTTTGAGTTGGAATCTCACTCTGTAGCCCAGACTGGAGTGTAGTGGCTGCTCCCAGCCACCGCAGCCTCGACCTGCTGGGTTCCGGCGATTCTTCCGCCTCAGCCTTCTGAGTAGCCGGAATTACAGGTATGCCCTACCACGCCCGGCTGATTTTTTGATTTAATGTAGAGATGAGGTCTCGCCAAGTTGCCCAGGCAGGTCTCGAACCCGCGGACTCAGGCAATAAGCAATTTCACTTCTAAGTATATACCCAAGAGAATAACAGGGTTCAAAATCTTTGTATATTGCTTAGCCATAAAACGAAAGAAATTCTGGCACGTGCTACAACATGGATGGACCTGGAGGACATGATGCTAAGTGAAATAAGCCAGTCACAAAAAGACAAACACTAACGCTACAATTCTGCTTATATGGGATACCTAGAGTAGACAAATTCATAGAGACAAAAAGTAAAATGGTGGTTGCCTGAGGCTGGCTGGGGAGAGATGGGAATGAGAAGTTATTATTTAATGAGTAGAGTTTCCGTTTTGCATGATGAAAGACGTTCTGGAGATGGCTGGTGGTGATGAATGCACAACAGTGTGAATGTACCATGTAAGTACTAAGTACGCTTGAAAACGGTTAAGATGGTACATTTTGTATGCATATTTTACCACAATTAAAAGGGGGAAAAGCATTTATAGGTCTGTAGGAAAGAGGTCATGCCAGAGCACTAGTCAATACAAAATTGATTATGTGACTATTTTTCTTTTTTTTTCTTTTGAGTCAGAGTCTTACTCTCTTGCCCAGGCTGGAGTGCGGTGGCACACTCACGGCCACCCCAGCAACCACCTGCTGGGTTCAGGCAATCCTTCCGTCTCAGTCTTCCAAGTTGGCAGAACTACAGGCACACACTACCACTCCCAGTTAATTTTTTGATATATCGCAGAGACGAGGTCTCACCAAGTTGCCCAGGCTGATCTCGAACCCCTGGGCTCAGGCAGTCCTCTCACCTCGGCCTCCCAAAGTGCTGGGATTACAGGCTTGGGCCACTGTGCCTGGCCAGTGGCTATTTTTCAAACCTCAGTGGAGAAGTGTCTTCTCTCTCTTCTTCCCACTGCTTTGTCAGCCCTTTCCTTCCTCTCTCTGCCCCGCTCACCTTGGCATGCAGAGATCATGCTGGTGTCCTCAAGAGTTCAGGTGCCCTCCCCTCTAACCACTTCACCACAAAGGTCATTTGTCACCAAGATTTCAGCTACCTCTTAGTTCATAAGCCCCAAAAGACATACAAATTCCTCCTTTCCCCTAAGTTTCAGATTCACATTTCTACTTGCCTCTATACGACCTGCATGGAACTCATTCTCTCCCCAGACACATCCTCCTTCTGTGTTCTGATCTTAGCTGATGGTGTTACGCCCTACCCAGTCTCCCCTGTCAATGTCCTGAATCTCCTTTCTGAACCCTGCCTGCCTCTCTCTTTCCCATCCCCAAAGCAGAGTCCTCTCATTTCGATCACCAAAACATTGACTCTGTCCCCTCCATATGGCCCCTTCCACATGCCCCTCAATCACACCCTAATGGATACCCAAATTCTCTCTATTCTCTAGATTTCTGTGTCCCGTTTTGGACAAAACTTTTAAAAAACATGTCACAATGTCACTCTTCTGCTTAAAAACTTTACCAAGGCTCACCATGTCTTAGAAAAGAAATCTCCCCCAAGTCCTAAGGCAGAGCAGGTTACTTTCAATCCTCTCAAGAAATAAATGAATTTGTCTAGCTTTGGGTCATATGTTCATCCCTGGTTTGACCACATGAGATCAGAAGTATGGGATCATTTCAGATGAAGGCAGCTGTGGTAAACAGAATTCTGAAGATGACACCCCAAGATCCTGTCCCTCGGTTATTAAATCAAACATTAGTCTAGGGACTGTTATGACATTTGAAGATGTCATTAAAGTCCCAAGTCAGTTAACTTTATGATACAGAGATTATCAGGGTGGGTCTGACCCAATCAAGTGAACCCTTAAAAGCAAGGCGAATTCTTTGGTTTGTAGCAAGAGTGGCCAGAGAGATTAGAAGCAAGAGAAGGATTAAACGTGATGACTTTGAAGATGAGAGAGCCACGAGCAAGGCCCAGAGACCAGCCTCTAGGAATGGACAGTGACCTCCAGTCAGCAACCAGCAAGCAGACAGTAGCCGCAGTCCTACAACCGCAGGGAACTAAATTCTGCCAATAACCTGAATGAGCTTGGAAGCAGATTCTCTTTTAGACCTCTTATGTGAGAGTTCACTTGGGTAGACATCTTGATCTCAACCTTGTGAAACCCTGAGCAGAGAACCCAGTCAAGCCCACCTAGAATTATGATGTAAAATGCTATGAATCATAAATGGGTGTTGTTTTAAGCCACCAGGTTGTGGCAATTTGTCACACAGCAATGGGAAAAGACTACAGCAGCTCTCTGGGATATCCCGTGGGTGTTGTGGGGCTGGTGAAGGGGGCATTCCAGAGGAGGGGTCTGCTGGGAAAGCAATTCCACAAAGGCCCCATTGACGTCTATCTGCTCCTTGCTGTTTTCTCTGTTCTTTGTGAGATTTACTTTGGAGCTTCATGGAAAGACTTTTCAAAAAGCCGCATTAAAATTGCAATCAGTTTTATTCTAATCTAGATGTGTTTGTTTTACAATTGCCAAAATCTAATGCATTGTCATCTTTCCTGTGCATTATTGTATACAGTGGTAATAAGCCCAATAAATCCTCCCACTATTTCCATACTTCCATCACCCACTTCTCTCTGCCTCTCCCCTCACCATCACTCTCTTCCCCAATATCTCTCTCTACCCCCCCCACCACACACACATACACGCATGCATACATGTGCAAACTGTATGACCAAATGGTGCCTTTGTCTCTTAACTGAAATAAAATAAAGGGTCATTTCCACTATGAAAACAAAGGCACTAACCAGTATCCACACCATCTTCTAATTCTCACTTAAGAACACAGACTCTTTGGAATCAGAGCTAAATCTGAACCCAGATACCTCATTTAGAAGCTTTGTGACATCTCTTAGTCTCAGTTTTATCACCTGTCAAATAAGTACACCTGTCTCAAAGTATGCATTCATCATTCTGGTCCATCAGCTCCTCAGCAGCTGTTTAGCACAAAGTCTATACTTAGTCCATGGGAGCCATTACTGTTGCAAAGGAGATGGATACCCATTAGTTGTTGAAATTTAGCACATTAGAACCAGCTTAGGCTAGGTGCCCTGACAGTAGCTCAGTTTGGTAATGGTTTGGGGTTTAGCCAGGTTTAAACAATCACTCTCCTTGGCTCTAAGTCCATCTTTCTGCCATATACACTTCACTGAGCTGCTTCTAGCTACTCATTTTTGAGTACCGACAAACACTCGGTTGCTTAGGAAGAGAGAAATGGCATGCAGGTAGGCATCATTCACACCTCTCTTTCTAGTGCCACTTTCCTGAGTCGAGCCCAGGATCCTGAGTGCTCTGAGCACACTGTGAATAGACATCCCTCCATCAGGAGATGTTCCCGCAGGCTGTGATTGCTGCGTCCTTGAGGAATGTCAGGTTACTGAAGATTTCAGAAACAAAACAGGGGAGAGGAAGTGGGCACAGAGAAGTGCAGAGTGAGACGACAATTGCTCTTGATCTGAGTGTTTAAAAGGAAAGAAGAACGCAGAAAATGCAGTAGAGCTTGACCTGGGAAGGAGGAGTTTCACCCTCAGCTCTTGAGATCCTGGCAGAGTCTAGGGCACAGCATTGGTTCCAGGAAGTTTTCAGAACATTTTGAGGAGGCTTTTCACAGGGAAGAGCCCAAGTCTTACCAAAAGTAGAGAGGTTCTCCTATGCCTCAGGGAGCCCCAATAATGATGAAACTAGACGACATTCTCCAAGTGTGGTTCCCAGGCCAGAAGCATCAGCATCACCTGGGAACTTATTCGAAATGCAAATTCTCAGGCTCTGCCCCAGACCTAGTGAATCAAAAACTCAAGTCCTGGAGCTCAGTCAAGTGTGCTTTAGTAAGCCCTTTGGGTGATTCTGATGCACAGTCAGTATGAGAACCATGGTCTAGAGAGTCCTAAGTTTCAACCAGTCAGCACCATGCTTCACCCCCAGGAGGCAAGTGAGAGGGTGGGTGTTACAATGGCTGAAGATGGGCCATGCTTCCTGGCTTTGGTCCCCCTCTCCCACCTTGGGGAGGTGAATCTTCTCTCTTCCTTCTCTTTCTCTCTTTAATTTACTTTTAAATAAACTCTTCTTTCTTAAAAAAAAAAAATGGCTGAAGATACTGCTGCATGTGGGGCGGGGGGCATAGATACTGAACTCCCTGTGTGCAATCAAAAACGACCCCACGTCAAATGCCAGTAGAGTCCTGGGTGAGAAACATGCTGTAAAGCCACTCTTGGGCAAGGTGCTTTCCCTCTTACATAATTGTGAGGAATTTTTTGTCTGTTTAAAAGACATTCTGTCTCCACCCAGCCAGCCCTCATGATCCCATCTGCACCCACACCACATTCCAGCCACACAGAATGCACCCCTCCCCTGTCCCCTCCCTTTGAGTTCTTGCCTACACTTTTCCTTCTGCCAGGAATGCTCTTCTCCACTCCCCCATCCACCTACCTGCCATCAGGCTCAGTTCAAGCATCAAGGGTCACCTGGATTCCCCTACACACACTTGTAACTTTTTATTGCACTGAATCATTTTTACATTTGATTTGCCCTAATAAACACTCAGTTTAAGTGCATGGGCTCCGACCACAATTGTGGGTTGGAATCCTGGAACTACTATTATCTAGATTTGTCCCTGGACCCACTCCCATTGGAGAAAAATAAACATTAGGCCTTCAGCAATCAGATAGATCAGTTACCCTTCTTCCCTCACGGAGGAGCCACACACAGATAGACACATGAAGAGTGCTTACTTCAGCATCACTAATCCCAGTGGGAAGGATAGAAGACCCCACCTCTCCTCTGTGCCCGAATGAGATAGGTTGAGATGAGGGGTCAACAAGACAATATATATAATATATATATATATATATATATATATATATATTATTACCCTCAAGAATCTTCACCTGGAGAGGAGATTGACACTGTATCTAAGTCATATCAGTGAATAGACACTCTGTGTTGATGTGGTAGGCTGTCCACATTCAGTGTTGGTGTGATAAAGTCTACACTCAGTGTGGATGTGATAGGTTAAATCTACCCTCAGTGTTGGTATGACAGACTAAGTCTATGCTCAGGGTTGGTGTGATAGGCTAAGTCTACATTTAGTGTTGGTGTGCTAGGCTAAATCTACACTGAATGTTACTGTGATAGGTTAAATCTACACTCAGCATTGGTGTGCTAGGCTAAGTCTACCAGCACAGAGAGAAAATCCCATCAGCCTGGTGACCTATGCAGGATGTCCTCAAGAAGACCCATGGGCTGAGACTTATAGCACCATAGGAAATTAATGAGGTGAAGAAAGGCAGGAATAACTCCATAGCAATAGTAGAGTATAATCAACAGAGGCCTGAAGATGCCAAACTGCATGGCCAGGGGAACGTCTACCAGTAGTCTGGTTGCTGGAACCTGAATTTTGAAAAGTCAGAGATGGTAGAATTTCGGGCTGAAATGGTCAGCAGAGACCAGATCGTAGAGTGGCTGGCTTCTGATAAGAGTCTAAAATTTGAGGGCGCTTATCAAAGGTTTAACGTCTGCTACAGTCAGGTTTGTTTTACAAAGATAATGATAACTAGAATTTATCAAACTCTTTCAGTGAGCCAGGCATTATTCTGTATGCTGTACATATATTAATTTATTTGATTCTCGACAACTCTTTATGAAACTATTATTAACTTGCTTGTAAATAGGGAAACTGAGACAAGGAGAAATTAAGTAACTTTCCCAAGGTCACATAGCTAGTAAGTGGAATTTGGAGGATTTGAACACAGACAGTCTAGTGATAAAACTGACATGTTCATACTTACTATCCCACTTTTGTGACTTCAACCTTTTACACCTGAGTCAAACTAAGGGAAACTCATGAAAGAGGCCTGGTATATTCTTTTGGAGAATTTGGGATAAGTTAGAACTACTTTTCAAATTCAGGTCCTAGTTATGTTACTTTGAGAAAAACTCTCTGATTCCAGTTTGTTCTGTGAAACATGAGAAAAAGTGATTGGTCATGGAGTTGTTAAGATTAAGTGGTGAAACATGTGAAATGCACCTAGTACTCCACCTCTGACACAAAACAAAAGGTGTTTGCCAAGTGTGATCAGTTTTTAGTATTGCATTTCACATTGGGATGAAAACTTACCCTCGCTATGGAATTCTCAGATGTCTTAAAAGCAAGTAGGGAGCAATGTTTGGGGGTGGATAGGCCTCTGAACTCACACTATACCCAGTGGGTAGATTCCAAAAGCAAGCCTGATTTGCCACTTTTAGTCGAGTAAGAATAGTGAGGAGTACCTTGTGCCTTTGTTGAATGAAAAAGACCGGAAGAGGAAGGGGAAAAAAGGATTGAATGGGAGTGCTACATTCTAAGGACAAACAGGAAAGTGATCCCAGGGCTTCTAATTGCCCAGACACATGCAAGCTTCCTTTGTTTCTAACTTACAGGAACAAAATGACATGCCCACATCATTGAGAAAAGGTATCAGACTGACTAATGGGACTCACTGCAGACTCGTATGTGGCCGTTGGAAAAGGGTGTTGAGCGATTCTGAATGAGGACCCTTGGGGCACTTCCAGCCTCTGGGAATGAAGTGCTCCAAAGGAGTGGACAGGTGCCATTCACATAAGGCAGGAGGTCTTCACCGGGGTTCGCATTAATAATTGTGGATGGAGAAAGAAATTTACGACCCTAATTTTCTCTTACTTGTAGCTGAAATTCAGCATTTCTTTCCTCTATGAATGTGCACAGCAAACTTCATTAGAACTTGCCATAACTGTCCAGGCATGGTGGCTCACGTTTGTAATCCTAGCACTTTGGGGGGCTGAGGCAGGAGGATTGCTTGAGCCCAAGAGTTGAAGTCCAGCCTAGGCAACATAGAAAGACTTTTTCTCCATGAAAAAAAAATGTCAAAAAATTAGTCAGGTGTGGTGACTCACACCGGCAATCTCAACACTTTAAAAGGCTGAGGCAGGAGGATTGCTTGGGCCTAGGAGTTTGAAAACAGCCTAAGCAACATAGTAAGACCTCATCTCTAATAAGTGAGTGAGTGAATGAATGAATGAATAAATGAATACTGGTCAGGTGTGATGTGCACACCTGTAGTCCCAGCTACTTGGGAGGTTGAGGTGGAAGGATCACCTGAGCCCAGGAGGTCAAGGCTGTAGTGAGCTGTGATAGTGCCCCACTGCACTCCAGCCCGAGCAACAGAGTGAGACCTTGACTCAAAGAAAAAAAGAAGAATTTACAGTACCTGAGACTTCATCCATAACAGAAGTCACAAATATTTTCATATCACACCACACTTGTGCAGATATCACAAAGTATCAACTATGCTCATCATGACTTCCATTACTGTTCTATTAGACTCACAGCTCAACTTGTTACTTAACCTGTTAATAAGGAAGAAAATCCATGACAATATCACAAACTTGTTTTCTAATATTGTGATATGATACGTAGTTTAAACATACGTGGTCTGACAATTAAATTTGTAGCCTTGCCACTGTGTGCTTACATTGGAAGCACTGTAAAAACAACTCTGTGAGGCTTCGTAACCTTGGTATATCAGCGTCTTACAGCTGTGTTCGTGTCAACATGTGGCGGTGTCTTGCTGAGTGGCGTTCATTACTGGCGTTGGATGTTTTTGTGTGCCATTGCAAGAATGTCAGAGCTTGAATTAGAACAACGAACGAACATTAAATTTCTTGTTAATCTTGGCAAGAATGGAAGTGAAATCAGGAACATGTTAGTCCACGTTTACGAGGATAATTCCATGAAGAAAACGTCAGCGTACAAACGGATTAGACATTTTTCTGAGGGAAAAGAAAGCATCACTGATGAAGAGAAGTCAGGATGGCCAGAATCAAGCAGAACTGATGAAAACATTGCAAAAATGCATCAAACTGTACTTCAAAACCATCAGCTATCTATGAGAAGCACAGCAGACCAAATAAACATGGGTAGAGAAACAGAAAAATCTTTTTTAAAATTTTGTTTTATTTTAAAGATGTAGAGTACAATTCAGGATTAAGTATATAAGTAGTCATCATACAGATAGAGTTTGGGCCTCCCTTGGGTCCCCACTTTGCCTGGTTTGGTATCAGGTACCCTTATTGATGTTGTATGCCCTCTCCCCCTCCCCTGACAGTTTAGGAAAATCTTAACTGAAAATCTTGGTATGAGAAAGGTGTGTGCAAAAATGGTCCCAAAGGAGCTTTTGCATCACAACAATGCACTCGCTCGCATAGCACTGTCTCTGAGGAAGTTTTTGACCAATAAACAAATAACTGTATTGGAACACCCTCCCTACTCACCTGATCTGACCCCCAATAAATTTTTTCTGTAGCCAAAGATAAAGGCAATATTGACAGGAAGACATTTTGATGACATTCATGACATCAAGGGTGACACAACAGCTCTGATGGCCAGTCCAGAAAAAGAGTTCCAAAATTGCTTTGTCAGGTGGACTAGGTGCTGGCATTGGTGCATAACTTCCCAAGGGGAGTTCTTCTAAGGCGACCGTAGTGCTATTCTGCAATGAGGCATGTAACACACGTGCTAGAATGAGTTCGCAAACTTAATTGTCCAACTTCTTATTCGATTTCTTCTTTAATCTGAGTTATTTTACTACTCTTTAGGAGTGGTATTCTGAGAGGGGGTCTAAGAGCTCACTGGTCATCAAGGGATTCTTAGCTTGAATGGGGTCTAATGAACCTGCTGCCAAGAGCCCAAAGCACAGGACCTAACATAGCAGAAGGTGCTTCTGTTCAGGGCCCGAAGGAGGTGGTATGGACTCTGTACCCTGGTGAGGAGGAAGAGAAATTTCACAAGGGGAGGAGTCCTTATGGAGCAGCCTCTCTATGTCACATACTGTGCCTTGCTAAAAATAATCTCTTATGGTCCTAACAGCAACCTCGTGAGTTAAGATCAACTGTCAGCCAGGCTCAGTGGCTCAGCCTGTAATCCCGCGCTTTGGGAGGCTGAGGTGAGTGGATTGCCTGAGCCCACGGGTTCGAGACCCGCCTGGGCAACTTGGCGAGACCTCATCTCTACAATAAATTTTTAAAAATCAGCTTGGCATGGTAGCACGTGACTGTAATTCTGGCTACTCGGAAGGCTGAGGCGGAAGGATCGCCAGAGCCCAGCAGGTTGAGGCTGCAGTGGCCGGGAGCGGCCACTGCACTCCAGTCTGGGCGACAGAGTGAGACTCCAACTCAAAAAAAAAAAAAAAGGTCAACTGTCCCCATTTTACAGATGAGGAAACTGTGGTTCACAGAAACATAATCATACTGCTAGAAGATAAAGGAACTAAGAACAACTCAAATCCAGGTCAGTTTGACTATCCGCTCTCTGACCATTGACAATGATAATGAAACATCGCTTCGATAGAAACTGCTGGACAGAGGAAGAGAACAATGCTTCCTCAATAGAAGATGACCCCTTGGGTAGACATTGAGGTGCACCACCCAGCTCTCCCCTTATGAGAAGTTTCTGGAAAGAGTCCAGCTTGTTCACCTTCAGATCCTCTGCAGTATTTCTCTGAAGACACACTCTCTTTAGGCTACACACAGCTGATAACAGAACCAGACCACTCCTGCCTGACAAAGCAGGTTTTCTCTAATGACACCTGCCAGTTGTCTGAGGCTTGTCCCATTCAATCCTCCTTCCTTCCCTCTCTCCTTTCATGAGTGTCAGACTGGCCTTGTGGTCTGAAGGCTCCCCTGGCCTACACTTGCTCACACTTGCCTTTATCCTTCATAGGTATTTCCCTCACTACGTCTCTCGGATGTCTACTCCCATCTTGGTGTTCGCTTCTTGTAGGAGCCAAATTAACACACCGTCCAAGTCTGAGAAAAGCTACAACCCTAGACCTCAGTGACAGGCAGTCAAAGGAGAGTGTGCTTCTCGTGACACTTTTGTGGGCCAGGGAGCAAAACCAACCTGACCTTTGAAGCCCTGTCACTTGGGAAGTACATCTTAAGAAACTAAATAGATACGGTATGGGGCAAGGTTGTTAAGATGTAAAACAACAGGGCAATTCTGTTAAAAAGTCAGGATAATAATTGGAGGTAGGGCACAAGAGGGAATTTCTGGGATACTAGTAACATTCTGTTTATTGATCAGAGGGCAGATTAAACATGTGCTCAGTTTGTAACAGTTTTTCAAGATTTTCACTATCATCTGTGTAGTTTTCTTTCCATCCTCTTTTCCTCATTAGAAAGTTAAAAAAAAAAACTAGGTATATTTGTGGCATCCAGCAGCTCTTTCAGTGAGGCGGAGTGAGGTGCATTTGAAGTGCTTCTCTCTGTAGGTACAGCATACAATGTATTAATGAATGAAGGTAGGAGGTCCTCTGCAGAGCCCACCCAGCAGCTCCAAGGATCCCTGACTTGAACCTGGTTGTCCTTAACAAAGAACCTCACAGCTATTTATCTTGGGATCCTGGGTTGCTAACAGAGGTTCTAGACCTATCTGATATATATGCCCTTTACCGCCAAACTTCAGTTAAATAAATAAATGACTCCCTTATATCTTGACATTTTGGATATGTCAGAAAGAGAAGAAATAGAGAGTTCTACAATCCTCGATATTGCCTGTGGCAGAATTCAGTGCTTGACTTTGAAAGCATGATGTGTAGCTTGCAGAGAGAATGAATCTGCCCAGGTGGAGAAATGTGGATATATGTTTGACAAATCAATTCCCTTTCTTGAAGGAGGAGATGGGAGGCTCCCACAGAGGTCAGGCAGCTCAATTACCAGCGGCAAAGCAGGGCAGAGGAGGTCCTGCAGAATCAAGGGGCCTCTTCGCGCTGATGCTTGCACAGGGACCTGCTGGCATTACCTGGTTGGCTGGGAGCCACTGTAGCGAGCCTCTGAAATTAATGACATCCTCACCTCCATGAGAAGGGCCAGGCTCTGCCTCCGGTCTCACAGGTTCAGAAACATCTCTCGGCCAAAAGGCAGAAGCTTTCTGATAAACGGGCTCCCATTGGATCAGAGGAACCTGCACAGTAATTGCTTTCTTCTGTTCATTCAGCAGACTCTCCACCTCCAAGGCACTCTCCGATGTTCCCATGATCAGGGTCATTTACCTTTTACTTGCGGGCAGAGGGAGTTGGTGTTTTAACACCCAAGCAAGTTATATAAATTATGCCCTCAGATAAACAGCAGCACCTTAAGAGATAGTATGCTATAAGGGTTAAGTGCCTGGGTTAAAATCATCACTCTATTACCCACTAGTAGTATGACTTTGATTTTCTTGTGCCTCAGTTTCCTCATCTGTTAAAAAAAAAGTTTCTTCATTATAGTACTTACTTCAGAGAGTCAAGAGAGTCTAATTAGTTAATACATATAGACCACTGTTTTATTTTATTTATTTATTTATTTTGAATTGAAGTCTCACTCTGTCGCTCAGACTGGAGTGCAGTGGCCGCTCCCGGCCACTGCAGCCTCGACCTGCTGGGCTCCGGCGATCCTTCCGCCTCAGTCTTCCAAGTAGCTGGAACTACAGGCGCGCGCTACCACACCCGGCTAATTTTTTTTATTTATTGTAGAGATGAGGGCTCACCAAGTTGCCCAGGCAGGTCTCGAACCCGCGGGCTCAGGCAATCCACTGACCTCAGCCTCCCAAGGCGCAGGATTACAGGCTGAGCCACCGAGCCCGGCTTAGACCACTGTTTTAAAAGTGCACAGCAATTGATACACACTAGCTACTATTATTGGGGTGGTCATCAGAGTGTTGCTCAAATAATTATTGTACTCTGTCTCCCAGGTGCATGTTATATGATGGGGTTCCCCCTGAAAAGATAAGCTAGCCAGGGGACTTGTTTTAGTCTATGAAATATAAGCAGAAGTATCACACATTGTTCCCACAAAGACATTAAGAGCAGGGGGGTGGAGTTCGCCATATTCCTTTGTTCCCCAACTTGGGCAACAGGGAAGCATGGAGATGGGGCCTCTTTCGGCCTTGCGTTGGGGGTGGGGGTGGACAGAGAGTCCATGCTCAGCAACCATAGGATAAGCAAGAGGGAAACTCCACTGAAATTTTGAGTTTGTTTGCTGCTTCAACATTATCCAGTCTATCCTGAACGTAAACTGGTACCTAAAAATGAGGTATTGTCATCACACAAACTTCAAATACATTGACCCCTGAACAGCGCAAGTTTGAATTGTGCCGGTTCGTTTACATGTAGATTTCCCTCCACATCTGCCGCCCACTTGACAGCAAAACCAGCCCGGCCCTTCCTCTTCCTCTTTCTCCTTGGCCTACTCAACTTGAGGAAGAGGATAAAGCCCTTATGAGAATCCCCTTCCATTTAATGAATGGAAAACACCTTTTCCCTGCCTTAGGCTTTTCTTAATGACATTTTCCTTTCTCTGGCTCACTTTATTTATTTATTTATTTATTTATTTATTTATCTATCTATCTATTTATTTATCTATCTATCTTTTTCTCTACTGCAAAGACCAATGCGGCCACAGGCACTGTAGCTCACTTTATTTTAAGAATACAGCGAATAATTCACATATTTATAACATAAAAATATGTGTTGATCAACTATGTATGTTATGTTAAGTATTCCGGTCAACCATAAGCTATTAGTAGTTAAGTTCTGGGGTAGTCAAAAATGATGCATGGATGTCCGGTCACGTGGGAGTTCAGCATCTGTAACCTTCTGTTGGTCAAGTGTCAACTGTGTGTGGAACTAGTTTAGGATTCAGGGGACATACAGTGAGAAATCGTTATTAGAGGCTGGAAGAATGGAAACCCCTGTGGTGGAGGGTTGAAATAAGTGGTAAGACTGCTACCTGCTATGCCCTAGAATTCAGGAAATATGTTGTAGCTCTAGAGAAAGAAGTTGGAAGACAAAAATGTGTGTGCTGGTAGCTACTGGCTTCCTTCAGCCGGTAACACAAGAGGGAGAGTAGGTCAGGAAATAAGTAGCCTGTTTGCAAGCAGGAATGAACAGAAATGCCGAGAGCCCAGAAATGCAGAGACATGGAGATGTGGATGAGTAAACATTAGAAATAAAATCGAGAAGTACAAAGGTTAATTAAGGCTTTGCAGCAAGAATCAAATCAACAGTTTGGCTTGACATCCATTGTTGCTATTTCTGAATGTCTGCAACTGTGTTTGGGGGCACAGCCACGCCCACAGGGATCAGAAGAAGGTCTGCATCCCCAGTTCAGTGGGGTGATATGACCCACTCTGGTGCCATGCTCAATTCTAAAGCCCAAGGTTCTCCTTATTCTTGTGACCCACATCTGATTTCCAGTTTTATCTGACTTCCTGTCTCAAATTCCCAGTCACTGTCTTTGTTCTCTGTCGAAAATTCCAGCATTTTAGCGCCCTGCTTTGTTCCTCCTTTTAGAGATGAGAGTACTTCTAAGTTCTGAACCCCATGACTCTATCTCTGCCAGCTACTGACAGGCCTTTGGGATGCTGAAAATTTAGGCCTCTGAAGATGACTACAACCAGCAATTCTGAAATTGTGACATTGGCCTGTGTCACCAGCACTCCCCTGACGGGCACTTGTCATTCTGGGCTCTCTCTAATTGTCTGAAGCCAAGGACTGGCCAGTTCACAAGCCACAGATTAGTCACTGGGACATGGGGTTCACCAGCCCAGTGTTCCCCAGGAGCCCCAATTCTGATCTTCCCTTTTCTAAACTTGGTGCCCAAAGCTGCACACCATAGTCCAGAAGGTACCTCTCACAAAGGCAAAGTGCCGCAAAACCATCAACACCTTCCCCAGTGCTCAACTGCTATTAAGGCTGTCTGATTCTTTTGTCAGCTTTGTGCCTTTCTCCCAGCCAACATACTAGCTCCTCAGCTTGCAGCCAGCACCCTGCAAGTTCCAGCTCTTGACATTCTTGTCCTGTCATACTCCCCATCCTGAACCTTCCCCCTCTTTGCTTATTAACTCCGCTTCTGGACTTTTCCAGATCCCCTCTGCTCCCGACCTCACAGTCTCTCCTTAGGCTCCTCTGATATGACCTATGGTTCCATGAACAAAATTCTCACTCATTCCTTTGAATTATATCTGCTTCCAGCAAATGTAACTCCCTAGCCCAGGTCAAGCTAGTCTTTGGGCTGATCCTGGGATGATTCACGTGGATGAGTTTCCCACTGAGTAGACTCCAACTCAGACAAAAGAAGTTGTTCTTTGCCACAATTGTGGCTCAGAATGAACTTGTGAGTCACAAAAATGCCCAAGCCTTTTTCAAATGAACAGCTCTCAAGACACCAAGGTTTCTCATTCTGTATCCTAATATTTAAATTTCTATACCTAAGTATAATTTTTAATAACTTATTTTAGAGCCATAGGGCACAAAATTGAATTGGTCATATTCCTTGGTTAATGACTATCATTATTGAGTCTAGACTGGTCCTCTTCTCACTTATTTTATTAACATTTATTTATATATCAATTCATTAGTTTTTTTAATGTAGTGAGGACACATGAACCCAGGTTCAAGACCCCAAAATGGGACTATTGAAAATAATCTTTATCTACAAGAATTGAAACCACACACACACACACAAAAACATGCAAGAGTGAGAAAAAAATTACCTATTCTACTCGTGCACACATTTCTTATCCCATCTAACTGGTCCACGACTGGTACCAGTAAAGAAATATTGCCAAACATTTTCTTGGGTAATTCATGCTGGCTTTACTAACCCTTGTTTTCTTTTTTTGAGTGCAAACAAATTACCAGACACCCACCTGGTCTGACTGTGGGCAACTTTGAGCTTTTGTTTTCTTCTGTCCTGGTGTTGACTCAGGGACACCTGTTATTTGGCCACCCATTGTCATGGGCCTGGGGTGGCATTGTCTCTCAAGTCTTAGATTTTCCGGTACACATTTAGTGCTGACATCTCTTCTATTTCCCTGGCTTGCCCCCTGATTTTTCTTTCTTTCTGCCTATTTCCACAAAACATTAGTTTGCCAGCGTCCCATTTTATACCGCTTTCAGTCTTTAGAAAAACCCACAGTTCAGGTCTTTTGAATCTGAAAGTTAAAATGCACACATCCATGTTCCTATCTACATGAAAAAATGCATCCTGATGTGTCACCCCTGACATTAAAGCTTGCCTGGCTCTCATACCTGCACAATTGCCAATTGTCTAATTTTTCTTCACAATCAATAGAAGCCTGAAAAAAAAGATACCGTAACATCTGCCGGGCTTTTAGGCAACTCATTATACAAATTCAGCAGATGGGTTGTCTGTAGAGCATCTTCTCAGTCTTCCCCAGGAAGAGTTCACAGGGGGCTCCGTACTCATCTATTCACTGGGGAATTGATACAGGCAAATCTCATAAATGCCAAAGGAAAATACATTCAAGATGCTTCCTTTGGTACGCTTCTAAGGGCGACAAAGCTCATTCTTAAAAGGCCATAAGGCAGAGGATGAAGAGTAATACCCTAGCAAGCATTGATATATGGAAAAAGAAAAAGAGTGTGGGAAGAATGGAGGGGGAAGGAGAGAGGGAGAGAGAGAGAGAGAGAGAAGAATTGAGGGAGAGAGGGAAGAACAGGGAGAGGAAGGGAGAGAGAAAGAGGGGGAGGGAGACAGAGAGGGAAAGAAAGATGGAGGAAGAGTGAGGGGGGAAATGGAGAGGGAAAGATAAAGGAAGAGAAAAGAGAGGGAGAAAGGGAGAGGGAGGGATAACTCAAACTGAGCAAGCTGTCCTTTGAAATCTACTCATGAGACTTTGCAGCCTTTGCACTGGAGCCATATGGTAGGCTCTGTGAAGAATACCAAAAGAATATGAGATGAAGGCCCTGTTTCTCTTGCCAGGCTGACAATCATGTGATAGGGAGAGGCCAGAAAACAAACGCTTGTGAATCCATCATAGAGCCATCCAAAAGAGTGCAGGCCCTTTGGATTGGTGAGCTGACTCATTAGCTGGGTCTCGTAAATATTAGCACTAGCATACCTAATAGAGATATATGGGTCATGAATTACATTACAAAGCTGGAGTGTAACACCAATAAAATCTTTAACTGTTAATAAATTTCCATCGTAGACAAGTGTTCTGGACAACTAAGTTATTGCCGTATCATATACTTGGCCGAGAGCAAGCACATGTTTTGAACGGAAATGAATCAATATAGACGCTTACAACACATCACCTGGAACAATAACAGAAATTGTTCTCTGATTCATGACTATTGAACAAATAGAATTTTAAAAAGAAAAACTTTTCTGCTTCCCTCCGTGCAAACTGTCTGCTCCCCACTCCCAGCCCCCAAAAACCAAAACAAATACCTCCATCGTCAAGTGAATCAGTCATCAAGCAAATCTTACTTTAGACGAATTATTCCTAATTTTGTCACCCTTCTCGTAAGTGGCAATTAATTTATAAATGTCCTCACTTCTTTCTATCATTCACCCCAACTCAGAAACCATCCATGGAATTTAGTCCACAAAGAACTGTTTAAAGGACTTGGAATGATGCAATACAAGTAAATTGTTTTAAAAATTGGAAGGAAAAACTGATCCATTAAACCAAGAAATGAATTACTACAGGGGCTTGGAATCTAGGAAAAGAGTGAAGAAATTCAAATTGGCCATTACTAACTCCATCTTTCACCAGTAGGTCAGAACTCTTCTTTTTATTGTTTGATTCACCAGAACAACTGCTCTGTCCCATGGAGTATGGGGTCAACACATTGTGCTGATGGTTTTGAGTTAACTTCTCATTTAGCATGAAGGCAGTGCGGCCCTAAGGAAGCTAGGAAATCAGAAATTAATTATGCATTAAATGTAGTTTCTAGTTCCTTGGATAATACAAAATAATCACTACCATATATTTGAGGACTGACTTACCTGTGAGTTCTAGTTCCTAGGAAGGGGGGGGGGGTTAAATTCTAATGCAAAATCAAATAGAGTGATAGTTTTGAGACATAATCTAATTATTTTATGATTTGTTGTATATCTTTTAAAGTCTTGATAGCCCAAGTGTCATGGTTTATTCCTGTAATCCCAGTTCTTTGGAAGGCTGAGGCAGAAGGATAGCTGGAGACCAGGAGTTCGAGACCAGCCTGGGCAACATAACGAGACTCCATGTCTACAAAAATAGTAAGCCATTAGCCAGGTGTGGTGGTGCACACCAGTAACCCTAGCTACTCGAGGGGCTGAGGTGGGAAGATTGCTTGGGCCCAGTAGTTCAAGGCTGCAGTGAGCCATGATCATGCCACTGCACTCCAACCTGGATAACAGAGCAAGACCCTGTCTCTACAAAAATAAAATAAAATAAAAGTGAGAGGCTTGATAAATAGATTTGTTTTCATGTTAGTTTCCCTTCTCTTTTTCCTTCTTGTTCTTAACAGGAAGAACAATTCTGATGATTATGAATGAGAATACACAGTCCCTGGTGGGATCAAGACTTGTAATTCTATTTCATCCCATTCATAAACCTTTCTAGGTAATCTATTGGTTGAATTCTAGTCCTGAATTATTCAGAGGAAACGGCATTGAAATATCATGTGAAATAAGGGAGAGCCTGTAATACATATTTAGTATTCTTTTATAATCTGCTGTCCTGTGTCAAACCTCCCTAATCCTCCCCCCTGCCCCTAGGCTCAGTAATCTCTCCAGTGGCACACACACAACCCATTCTAAATAATCCTTTCATTTCTTCTGCAGCAGAAGGCAGTCTTCTTCAACATACTTCATTCCCATAATAAAATTCTTTTTAAAAGCTATTTTTAAAATGAACAGTTGCTTTCTAGGAAAATTATAAATAGTACCTCATTAATTGGGACTCATCCTTGATAACGTTATGTATGTGAGAAGAGTGTAAAAATGTCACATCTGATCCCTTATGAGCACAGATAATTTCAACTTTATCACAATCCTTTTTCTACCCTAAGGGTCTGGGTGGCCCACTTCTAAAGCAGGTATACTTAAAAGAGCCTGAGTTAAAAGAGACCAGCTTAAAATGAGTTAGCAAATGAAATCCAGGGACAGATTTAGGTAGAGACAAATAGGGTGAGACTCGACTGAGAATGTAAGGTGCATTTCAATCCAACAAAGATAGAAAAAGTATTGTGTTCTGTCTTTTCCAACAGCGGGCAGTGTACAGATGTGTGTCATATAAGGAACAATAGAAAGAACAAGGAAATGATTTACCTAGAGGAAGGCGTAGTAATTAAAAGCCAGTGTTTGGGAGTCAGGAGAAGAAGAAAGGGGGGGAGGAGGAGGAAGACAGAGTTGAGGGAGAAAAGAGATAAAGGAGAGAAGATCAAGGTCACAATCTTGACTATTTGAAGGAAATGTTTTAGGAAAGGAAGCAGGCTAATCGTTGAGGCCCCAGAGAGCATAATTAGAACATCAAGAAACAGTTTCAAGGAGAAGATTTTTCAGCTCTACATAAGAAAGTGGCCATCAGAGCTAAGATGGGATATGTTATGTGGTAGTAAGCACCCCAACAGCAGAATTATGTGAGCAGAGACTGTGTCATAACCCTTTCTAGCTCTTTAAAAAGGGATTGCCATATAAACTCTGAGAGTCTATAATGTTATGATCACATCAGTGGAACATTTCTACAGTAGAATCAACAACACAAAGAAGATACAGTCAGTTCTCATTATTCACGGTAGTTACATTCTAGAAAGCTGCTGAAAACCCTGATTTAGCAAATCCTGAACCATGCTCCTAGGGGAACTGCAGAGTTAGATTCCTGCAGGCTTCCAGTTATAGTGTTTTGGTCAACTGGTCAATACATAGCTTTGTTTTATAAGTTTTGTAAGCTTCTGTTAAAGACATCTTATTTTAGTATATACAGTTGATTTACTAACATTGAACTCATGGTCATCAGATGTATAAGTCATGCCTGCTTGAAGCTTGTCTAACACACATGCATTTTCTCCCTAAGGCTTTCTTGCACTTAGGGGCACTCGAGAAAACTTCAGCACTATGCTTAGGGGTCATTTTAACTAGTAAAATCACCAACAAACACACAAAGATGCAAAAAGTGTGGCACCCCTAAAAAGACCCTCGTTTATAGTATGAGAGCTGAAACAAGAAGGCAGGGCACAGCCTTGTTAAGACCTCACTTGGGGATGTGCACACTGGTTGACACAAATTTTTCGCCCCTCTACACACATCAATGAGTGACCACAAAAGGACCATGAGCACTGACTTGGGGGCTGCAAATAATTTTAGCGAACAGATGAATTCACAAATACAGAATATGCAAATAATGAAGACCAACTTGTGAAGGGAAGGGAACAATAATGGGTAAACTGGCCATCAAAGGGTACCCAACACTCCAAAAACTACACTTCTACTTCTGCCACCTCCCTTTACAGCGATGGTACAGTGAAGTCTGGACCCTTGCTGGTCACTGCTGCAAACTCTGGTCCCAAGCCAGGGAGGCAGCCAGCTTAGTGGCCCAAGCCACAGGAGTTCACTAGCTTTGCTGTCTGGTCACAGTTGAAACCTTCCATGAAAGTCAGAAGAGCTCATCACCAATGGGCCACTCTGGGTGGACTTGTAATGGCTCCATTACTATTGCTTTGCCCCTCTTCACTTCAAAACTTTGGAGGACGAAATTGGGGGCAGGGATGTTATGCAGACTGCAGACAGTGTGAGCCTTCATGGTTGGCCCAGATGAGGACACTAGGACACAGAAATGTGAAGCAATTTTCTCAGAGCCTATTAATGGAAGAGCTTTCCACTTCCTGGCACCGTGCCCAGTCATCGTTAGAAAGTGACCTTCTCAGAGTTAAGAGGATGCTTTATGCTCTCAGTAACACCAACTTCTGTCCCTTGATGGGGCAAAGTACCTCATGAAAACCAGCCCACCTGTGTGGTATCGGTGGTCACACCGATCACCTCACATTCTCACACGTCTTCAAAATCAGAACGTGATCATCACCACCGGAGTCTCATTCATTAAAAGACCGAAATGTAGATTTCACATTTCGGAAAACAGACAGAAACAGAAAGACATGGACGTGAAAAGCATTTTGATTTTTTTCTTCCAAATTCAAGCAACGTGCCTGGAAGATGAAATTTTCCTGTAACGACAGTAGATTCATCTCATTTGGATCTGGTATCCTGCAAGGAAATGTGATTGCTTATTATAAAAGCTAGCAGCGTATATCCCCTTTTATGGGTTTTAATGGAATGATGACAGGTACACTTTCGTCATTAATTCATAATGAATTGCAAGAATCGTGGCCTCGAGAGTCAAAAGGATGCCCCATGGTAATTGGGTCTCAGTTAACTCTCTGGGGTTGGCTGAGGACTGGTGATCAAGGTGTGGCCACTGGGGCAGGTGTGGTACTCCACCACAGACACATTAGGAAGCATTTCACACTCAGAATCTCCGATGTGGGCCAAGACTACTGTGCACAGAATGCTGAGGACACCATTCACACACTTGCCTGGCCAAAAATGATGGTTTGTGCTCCTGGGAGTGGCACTCACTTGGAATAGAGATTCTCTTGCAGTCCTGCAAACCAGGGGCCCCAATGTGGAAATTATCAGTCCCGGAAGGGACTTGGTACTTACCTAACTCCTCACTTGTGCATAGTCCTTTATACTTCCTCAAAAAGGATTTACCTAATTGTTATAAATATATAATTGCCTTTTCTGACCTGGATCCTATTTCTTTCTCTAGGACTCATCTTTTGCTATTTCTCATCTACTTGAGCTTTTTGGCAGTTTCCTTAGTGGGCCGGTTCTTTTCAAAAGCCACAGGACCTTGTCCATTGTCATCTGCGTAGAACGCCCTTCTCTCTCAATCCCTGACTGTCTCCTACTTCTCCTTCAGGAATCAACCATGAATCAGCAGCTAGAGTTCTTTTAGCCCAAGTCACAGAAACCCTGACTCAACTGGCTTAAAGAATAACAAAGTTGTATTATCTCACAAAACAGGAAGTCTCAAGATAAGGGTGATCTTCAGTTGATGAATTGAGCTGCTTGAAAATGTCATCAAAGATAGTATTTCTGTATTTCTGTTCTACCATCCTCTGCCTGCCCTCTCAGCTTCTTTGTGGTCATAAATGACTGCTATAGATCTAGGCAAAATGTGATCGTAGCAACATTTAAAGAAGTGAAAGCTCTCTCGCTTTCTCCCTCTCTCTCTCTCTCTCTCTCTCTCTCTCTCCCCTCCTGCGTGTTTCTCTTTAAGAGCGAGGAAAACTTTCTCAGAATCCTCCACCAGATTTTCTCTCAATTCTCAGTGACCAGCATTGTGTAACAAACCTATGCCTAAATCAATCACTAGCAAGAGAGGGATTACTGTGATAGGATTAGCGAAGCACGGATTACGGGAACAGAATCAAGTCCACTAGAAAGGAGGATGGTTTGTGGCTAACACCCAACACTATTTCCTACAATCCCCTTCCCATGTTGCTTTATTTCATGTATCAGAAACCCGAACTCTCTATATTGTAATTGACTGTTTGCCTATATATCAATCCCATAATCTTTGAGCTTCTTAAAGCCAAATATGATGGCTTATACACCATTATATCCTAGAACATAGTACATGCTACGGGCTTAATAATGGATGAATGAATGAATGCATGACTGACAGGATGGGTAAACAATAACCCTCTGATATAGGCAATCTTCTTCCCATTCTACGCTAGGACAAACTTTCCTCCAGGAAGTGTCTAAGACTTCTGTGTCATCACATGCAAAGGAACGCAGCCAGAACTTAACTGCAGAGCTTCTGGCTCCATGTTGAATGTTGAATCCAACAGAAATGAGGAAAAGAAGGCCAGAGTATTAAATAACCTGCCCAGCATCTCAGACTAGCAGTGTTGGGGATCTTTAAAAATAATTTTGTTAGCATGCACAAGGACTGTTTAAAATTTTGAATATAGACACACAGAGATAATCCTAAGACTCTTTTTTCCACCTGACTCAAATCTCACTCTCCCTTCAGCTTATTTCATCCTAGAAACATTTATATAACAAATGGATCCCAATCTTTTGAGGATTCAGTTTGCAATCCTGACAAATTAAGGACCCCGAAGAATCAATTATTTTTACTTATCTCCCAGGCTGAAGGGGAGGGAGCCCTATATTTCTGGAACTTTGGCTTTGAAACCTCTTGAAAGCATTACAGAAAAGCCAAGGGAATTAGACAATAAGGATTCTTTCAAAACAGTAGGATTTAAAGGATCTTATTACCTACTTCATAATCTTACCTTAAGGCTATAGAAAGTATTAATTGGAGCAAGGACATCCAAACGGGAACGACTATTGTAAGTCATCTATATTGTTGAAGTCTGCCTTTTATCTCTTTAATTTGTTATACTGCCTCACCCTCGGCTTCTCTTTCAGATAAACTTATCCAACTCCAGACTCCCTGGTGTATTTTTTTTTCTGGGCACAAAAAAGGGAAAAAAAATAAAATAAAAAAAGAGCTAGGCCAAGTAAATCAATGGCAACTCAGATCCCATTTCCTGCCTTGAGCAGTGGTTGATCCCTTTCAAGGAAAGTAGGATGAAGGACAGAGCAGGCAGGCTCTAGGTAACTGGAAAAACTCACTCCAGGTATATCTAGAGGAAGCTTACATGTGGTCTGCATCCCAAGCACCCAATTCTTACAAGAAATAATATACTTTTTTTCTGTACAGATAGTGTGAAATGTTTTAAAACTAAGTTGGAATGGCTGGCGACATCTCTGATAAATGAAAGCAGAATGTGCTCATCAGATCCTGGTCTTCCTTGGTGGCCAGGCCTTGGGAATCACCTTCATCCCTCTCCAATGCTTTTGTAGTGAGAATAGAAATATTTATTTTTTTAATTTGAAGTAACAATCTTTGACCACAAATGTTACAATCTCACGGAAAATGCAAGGGGAAAGGAATCTCCAATCTTCAGAAAAAGAACAAAAAGCAAAATCAATTCCTGTTATAGAAAAATTGTTCTTGGTATAATTTCCTCTCCCAATTTGTAAAAGGTTTCTGAGTGCATTAGCCTTGTGCATAATTCCTTTTTTTTTTTTTTTTTTTCCATAAGTCCTCCCTTTCTGAGGTCTATCTAGGGGACTAAAATATTTCTCAAAATGAAGTTCTTGAATCAATTGACTCAGGAGCTTGTTAAAAATGCAAACTCTTGGGTGCCACTCCCAGATCTACTGGCTTCAAATCTCTGGGGTGTCGGGTCAGAAACTGGAAATGCTTGAAGCCCCTTGGGAGGTTCTTGTGCATGTTCAAGTTTGAACATCACTGATACAGTAAATGAATCCATGGACTTTGGAGTCAGAAAGAAGGGGATTTGAGTCTTGATGCTACTTCCAGTTTAATAAACAAGGAAGATTAGCTACCAGGAGGAAAAGGGATGCATTGAATCTTTCTTGATTTAATTAGGTAAACAAAAGATATATATGAAGATCAGTAGCTCTAGAATGTCAGTTTCACAAAGATTTTATTGATTATAATCAACCAACTCTGTTTAATAAAGGAGGCCTTGCCATTTTAAGGCAACACTGAGTTCAGTGTAACTGATTTACATAATTTTTGATTGTCTTTTCAATTCTTGTCATTTCGTCACAACTTTTGAGTTGGGCACTTCCTTTTGATTCTTACCAGTTCTGGATATGTCTACATAGTAGACTCTTCAGAATAATAGCCATCAGTAACAGATGACATGGATTCAAACAGTCTACCTCTCTGATATTTTGTCAGATTCTAAACTTAGAAACAGCCAAAGAGCTGACCCAAGAAAGCCTGAGAGCTAAGCACTGGGTGCTTTGATTGGTAAGAATTTGAGAGTCTTTTTTCTCAATCTGGCTGACACTCAGCTGAGCCAAGACCCCCGCCTCTAGTGGTAAATTGGGTTAAAGAGTGGATTTGTATATGTCTTAAGCTTACTGTGATTGCAACAATAGAAAACAATGTGAGTACCAAGCTTAAGGGGATGGAGATGATGATGATAATGATGATGGTGATGATGATAACACAGAGGCATTTCAGAGAATTCAGCAACAAGCTGAGCAAGCAAACCAGTAGAAAACAGGAAGCCGAGGTTGCTCTTGGGTATTCCTCAAGAACAGTTAATAGATATTTGCTTTAGAACCTTGATTTTACTTTGCTGTCAATATTCATTGGAGGAGAGAGAGAGAGAGAGAGAGAGAGACTGAGACTCTAACTGACCCACTAAAGTCATTTCTTCCCCTGGCCAATTACCATGGCCTTGAGACAAGTGTCCTTCCAATGGAAATGTCATGGGTATTCTGTAGATCCATCCCTAAGAGTGGGCTGGCCAATTTCTGTAATAGTCATCTGAGGTAACCCCACTGGCATGTAATTACCATGTTTAAAAACATCAAGTGGGATGGAATGTAAACCCCCAGCAAACGGGCAGCCTGTTGAGAACAGGGTCTATGCCTGATCCATCTTTCTGTTACTGCCCTTTAAGGACTCAGTGGTTGAGAGCACTGGTTTTGGACCCAGCCTCGAAATAGATAACTTCAATTTGAATCATCAGTCCTCTTACATGTTATCTGACTTTGGGCATGACTCTTAACTCTAAAGTACTGTTTACTTATCTGTAAAATAAAGATAACTCTATTATGTAACTCTCAGGTTGTTGCAAGGATGAAATGTGAACACTAGTGTTCACCAAACACAGCACCTTCTCCAAAGCACTACTGGGCAAACTTTTGCCAGCAGCCCAGATGGGAAGGTACAAATATAATTAGCTGACAGCAGGAAGACAGTGTGTTTTCAACCTGAACTTGCTGGATAACAAATTGTCCTTATAGAACAGAGGTCATCAGATTAAAAAGACACTTGTACCCACATGTTCATTGCAGCACAATTCACAGTTGCAAAAATGTGAAATCAACCTAAATGCCCATCGACTGATCAGTGGATAGTGAAAATGTTTACATACACTATGGAATACCAGTCGACTATCAAAAAGAATGAAATCATGCATTTTGCAGCAACTTGGATGGAATTGGAGAATATCATTCTAAATGAATTAACTCAGGAACAGAAAAGCAAACACCACATGTTCTCACTTATAAGCGGGAGCTAAACTAAAGATCTGCAAAGGCATTGAGAATGAAATAATGGAAACTGGAGACTCATAAGGGGGAGAGGAGTTAGGGGTGGAGGGACAAATAATCACCTAGCAGGTCCAATGTCCACAGATGGAGGTGGTAGGGACATTTAAAGCCACTATATGATGCAACCATGTAACCAAACATTATTTGTACCCCTAAAGTTATTGAAATAAAGAAAAACAAATGTCCTTTTAAATCTAAAAGAGAAACTCCAAGGACAGTTATCCAGAGTTTTCAAAGAGGTCCCTGAGCAATGAGGTACCCTCTATGATGGCTCAATGTCAATCCCCCTTCAATTTAACCTCCATTGGCGATCTTCTTGATGTCTTCCTTGGTATCCTAGAATAGCCACTCTTATGCTCTGCTTTTGCTATAGGAATTATTCAAATACTTACTTGATACATTGAAGTGAGAAATTAGCTGGAGTCTTGCCCTCCCCCTCACCCAATCTCCAGCCTCTCCGGCTCAAGACTGGGAATAAAAATAGGGTCTGATCTTCTACTAAGTGTGGAAACCTATGCCCATGCCCACAAAGTACCTGGAAAGGTCAGGACCTGGATATGACATAGCTGCAAGGATCCACATGGAAACTTAGGGCCACAGTCTTAATGTCAGCAACATCTCTGCTGCCAAACCTGCTGTCCACAAAGAGGACTGGGTAGTGCTACCTCTCCAAATGCTCCAAAAGGTGTCATAGCTGCTCCTAGGGTCACGGCACCACATCCTGATTTATGTGGGACTGTGTCAACCTTTGGCTTCTTATACAATCCAAATATCGACTTTCTTGATGACCTTGTCCAGTTGGGTGGCCATAGGGGTCTATTTAGATCTTTTACTTAAGAAGTGTGGCATTTCTTGCACCTTTATTACAGTGGCATCATATCTCCCTGACACATACTGGTATCATCGGACCTCCTGCATACTCCCTGGTGTGGGCTTCATTACTACCTTCATAGTGGGGGTAGTTCTCAGCCTTCAACCTCCAGAAAGCCAATGGAACTTGGACATCAGAAAGAATCAGTAGGACCTGGCCATGTTAGGTCAAGAACCAGAGATGATAGGAGAGATCTTCTTAAGGGGCCACAGCAGAAAATATGAGTAGGGAGTCAAAGGGAAGCCCAGGAAAGAGCCAGAATAACCAGTCAGAGAAGGACTTGAAACACCTGCAGTGCAAAATAACTAGATGATTTAGATGGTATGCTGAGCATTGTATGTACAATAGTCTCACCTAATTCCCCAAACAACTCTGTGAGATAGTAGTAAGAACCACACCCTATATAGGCAGAAACCAAGATCACTCAGCTAATAAGAAAACAGCTCACTCCCCTCTTGAAGCAGCAAATCTTTACCTGCTCCCTGTGAGGAGCTGATTCAGGACTGGGCAGGTCTGATCCTAAAAAAAAGAATAGCTTTCCAGCTGGGGGGAGGATGCCACAGGGTAAGGGCCATCCCCTCTGGTGGTCTTTTCCCTTCCTTCTTAAGGATGATGGAAGAAGCAAACAGATCTGACTCAAAGTACAGTCTATTTTTATTATTCACGTAGATTTGTTCTATAAAGTCACCACCAGCTTGGAATTAGCAAATCCTAGACCACTGCTCCTAGTGAAAATGCAGGGTTAGCTTCCTGCAAACCTCTGATCATATATTCATCAACTGATCAATACATAGCTTTGTTTTATGTCTGTTTCTGTTGAAAGACACCTTATTTAATATCTGCTGTTGATTCATTAACATTGGACTCATGGCCAACAGTGTTATATCTCACACCTGAATGAAGCTTACCTAGCATACATCCTTTCTCCGTAAGACACATTACAACTTTCTTGTGCTTAGGAAAGCGAGGCAGCACTTTAGGATTACATTTGAGTCCGTTTTAAACAGCAAAATCGCCAGCCGAAAGCACAAAAATGGGACGATGTGGCACTAAATAGGCCACAAAAAGGATGTTTGTTTACAGTATAAGCTGAAACAAGAAGGCAGAACCTCTTTCTTTGACCATGTACATTGGACAACACAAATTTTTTGCAGTTCAGTGCCTGTCCATAAATGAACATGAAAGAGCCTCCTTTTGTGATGCAGTTGTTTCAAGTCCTTCCCTGATTGGTTATTCTGGCTCTTTCCCGGACTTCCTTTTGACCCCCTACTCATATTTTCTGCTGTGACCCCTTAAGAAGGTCTCTCTTATCAACTCTGGTTCTTGACCTAACATGGTCCCATTGCCTTGGGGTAAAGCTGGGGAGTAAAGAAATTCACAAGTACAGAATTCATAAATAGTGAAAATTGACTGTAGTCTCTTCACTAGCTCTGCAGCCTTGGTTGAAATCAACACCCAAGTCTGTTTCCTCATCTGCGAAATTGGGGATAACACTAGCCTGCTCTCAGGTTTGCAGCGGGCTGTTGTGGTGATAATGCAGGCGACCAGGCAATGGCAGCTTTGTGAAATGGGCTCAGAAAGCATTCATTTCTTTCTCCACCCCACCCCCCCAACACACACACGGGCATTAATTAATTATCCTCAATCCCTACAACTGTTTAGGAGCTTCTGCAAGGCTGAATGCTCAAAGCTACATGGCTTACAAGCAGCTGAGCCAAGACATTTACGAAGAAGGACCCATTTTAATTCCACTCAACTCACAGCAAAGATAACTGCTATATGCATAGACTTGGTTGTCCATATTCTTTTTCTTCTTTTTTCCTTCTCAATTCCTCTTCTCTCAGCCCAGGGAAATTGGCTCTATGAAAGAAGAAAAGGAGCCGATTGGTCTAGATGGGGCAAACATCATCACACAGCAAGCCAGCCTGTGGCGAGTTCATGAAGTCAAGTACAGGCATTGAATCCCCACATGTCACAGTACGGAAGTCATCTTCATCTTTCAGCTTTTCCCAGGCCATTCATTCACCAAATAGACAAATATCTGCATTTTTGTAGATAAAATGAATGCAGAAGGAGCCATTTCTAAAGATAGATGACTGTCCTTTTTCCTTCAGCAAAGTTTAAAAAGGTAAAAATTATCATATTATGGGCACGGTGGTCATGGAGAGAAAATGAGGCCACTGCTCAACAGGGGAAATTGCTCTCCTTGCATGGGAATGTTTTAGCATTAAATTAACTCTCCTATCTCCTGCCTGCTAATAGGAAAGCTTTCACCTCTCGGTTTGGCAGGGGATCTGCATTTGCATTTAGATGGAGCTGTTGTAAAGATGGCCCTGCACAGGGGCCTCCATCCCTTATTTACAATAGCAGCTGTGTGATAAAATGATTATCACATAAGTGGTTGTTTTGCTGGTTTTAATAGGGCTGGAACCAAAGTGGGAAAGGCTGTCATCTGAATTAGTCAATGAAAGGAAAGGATAGTTTCTCTGCGTTGTGAGAGCTCTGTGGCCTCCTTGACAACAGGGACGTATGCTACCTTCCTCCACCCCCCAGCGCCAGGAAGGCAGGACAGCTGGATGCTGGTAGAAAAGGCAGCAGCGGCTGCTACTCTTGTTTTCTGGACTGATTTCATATTACAATCTGCAGATCTCTTTTTACCTCATTTGAGGTAGACGGAACACGGATTGTTGTTCCCATTTTTCAGATGCTAAAACTGAGATGTGGAGGTGGGGAAAGGAATCTCTCTTGCTCACACCAAAAAAAATGGTGGAATCCCAACACAACACACTAGCTACTACCAACAAGCCTCCTTATTGTCCATCCACTCCCCAATTCTTCTCGAGTACCTAGAGTGGAAAAAAAACAGTGAAGTAGGAATTCAGAGAGCTAAAATCCATTCTGACTTCGGCAATAACTGTGTGAACTTCCCTTTTATTAGCTTCAAAGTTTTTACCCATAAAAGTTAAGGATTCGGACAAAAGTATTGGTGAGAAAAGCTTGCCTCTCTTGTCTGAACGTTCCAGCTCATTTTAACATCACATATGTGCCTCTCGTGTGAACTGTCTGAGCAAATGTGCAGCTGTTGCAGGTGTCAAAGAAATCAGTCTGTTCTCAGCACTAGAGCAGTGATTTCAGGCTTTAGCTACCTTCATGATCCCCTGGAGGACTTATTAAAACACAGTTTGCTGGGCCTTATCCCCAGGGATTCTGATTCAGTAGGTTCAGGGTGGGGAAGAATTTGCATTTCTAACAAGTTCTCAGTGATGCTGATGCTATCAGTTCAGAGATGACACTGGGAAAACCAATGCCTTAGAGATAAGAAAATTCACACTAGTGTAAGACTCTGACCCTCCCCTTTTTGTGCTATAACTAGAACTGTGTCCATTCCCACTCTTTTCCCACCTTGGATGACATGAAACAGTGCAAGTCCAACCAATGAGGTACTGCTCCATCCAAGTGCCCTTGTTAGCCAGGGGGATAACGACCACAGTAACTGACCAGACCAACCTGTGGGCAAGGGAGAGAGATCTTGAAAAGCGCCAATGGAAAAAAATATATTAAATTTTAGAAACTACAAAAGCAAGTCATGCAAGGTCTTTGGAGGGCTGGACAAGTTAGAGGCATTGGTTGTATGTCTTGTAATCAGTAGACATGTAACTTCCTACTATGTGGGGATAGATAAAAGATAGATTTGGACTCACATCAACGAAATAGATCCACAAGAGAAGCACCCAAGGAGACCCAGGATAACCAGATAAGAGAATCCTTGCCTTCACTACAAGTACAGTACTGTCCCTGTGGGCCTGGGAAATGGGCAGGATCCTTGGTTTCTGTCTCATTGCTTACAGACTGGAATCCACCCACACAGCCCAGCCTGGGAGGGGTTATTGGAAAACAAATTCCATGTATCTGTAGCTGGGCCCCAGGAACTCCCAACAGGTTAAGATAATAAGATGTTCTCTAAGACTTTCTATAGGAATTAAATTCCCCATGACCGAGCATCCCAGGTTTTAAGGCGGGTGATCCATCATATTATGGATGACAAAGCTGTCCTCAATAAAAACCAGTTGCTTAACAAAAACAAGAAAACATAGTTGGCCCAGGCAGGCCGTGGCTCTATCCATGAGCCCTGTGAAAACAAAGAACAAGAGGAATGAGGTGGGTGACTCTGGTGGCTCTCTGAGAGGCTAGCTTTCCTAGCCTGGGGCAAACCCTTACATCTTAGCAGTAAAGCAGGAAAGACTGTCATCCACATTAAAAAAGAGAAAGAAAAAAAAGAAGCTATCGCAGAAACAAAGATCTGAGTATTACATGTACTCACTGATAAGCAGACCCTGAACATTTATCATAATACTATAAGAAAGGGATTGGCTCTAGTGGGACACTGCCAGGGGAGATGGAACACATAACATCAATAAAAATACCCAATCTCAAACCAGGAAGAATGGGGACCAAGGAGAGGCCCAAACTTTACCTGGACGATGACCACTTATGTACCTAACCCTGAACTGTACCCCACATTTTAAAAATAAAAACAAATTTTAAAAAAGAAGAAAGAAGCCCAGGATGTTCAAAACAGGTTCTCCCCACGTATCTTCTTTGGTCTCAGAATGGCGTGTACCCATTCTTTGTCCACTGCCACTACACACACACACAGAGAGAATCCCTACTCACTCTAGATATGCTCCCCATCTCCCATTGCTGCTCAAGGACTCAAGTGAGCAAGGACTGATGAGAGGGAAGAAGGGGAAGAAGGGCAGTTCGTGAATACTGAGTGTCCCTATGGGCTGAGCATTTGACTTTCACACTTTCTTTTCTTTTTTTTTTTTAAGTTGGAGTCTCACTCTGTCGTCCACACTGGAGTTTAGTGGCCGCTCCCGGCCACTGCAGCCTCAGCCTGCTGGGCTCCGGCGATGCTTCCGCCTCAGCCTTCCAAGTAGCTGAAACTACAGGCGTGCGCTACCACGCCCGGCTAATTTTTTGATTTACTATAGAGATGAGGTCTCGCCAAGTTGCCCAGGCGGGTCTCGAACCCGCGGGTTCAGGCAGTCCACTCACCTCAGCCTCCCAAGGCGCGGGATTGCAGGCTGAGCCACCGGACTTTCATACTTTCTACAGTCCTAGTCCTTCTTATAGATTTGTTCTGTGTCAATTTAGTTATGATGGAATTATGTTTCCCAGAATCCCCTTCACTGCGTTAGTTCTGGGTTAGCATGAACCCAGGAGACGTTTTACATGAGAGTTGGAAGGGTGGGACTGAAGCAGCAGCCAGACTCCTTATTTGCTCAGAAGGTGGGTGCTGGGTAGCATGATGTCTGCTCAGATGGGCTGTCGCTCATCACTGGTGCACCTGTACCACCTTTCAGGGACTGATGAACTGGGTGGTTCAAACTTAAAGGAGGGTGGGAATGGGGGAAGGAGCCTTCTGGAAATGCACCATCTTTAATCTGAGAGGACAAAGGTCTCCCTCATTTCGTGTCCTTTTAAGTAAAAGGGACATAGGTAACTTCAAGTCATCGTCAACTGTATATAAAGAATTATTGCTCCTTCAGCTGAGTCTTTGGCATTCATGAAAACACCCTGCCTTGCCAACACGCAGAAAACACGGGGGTCGACAGAAGTGTCAGGGTGAGCAAGCGAGGCTGAATGCCCGGGTGCTGATGGAACAAGCAAGGGTTAAAAGCTCGTCCCCTGCTTCTGCTGCTTCACCTCTAGCCCCCCTGCCGTGGGGTAATGACCCCTGAGAGAGAAGAGGGATGGAAGACTGGACAGAGTGCTGAGGGAAAATGTAGATGAAAAGAAAGCAGAAGGCTTTTTCTTTCATGTTTCAAGTACCAAATTATGCTTGACATTTGAATTTTCCCCAAGGCTCACTTCCATAAAATCATGCCAAATTACCCTGAAAGGGCCAGAGCTTCCCAGAGAGACATTTTGATTGTAATCACACAGGTTTCCTCCATTGTTCCAGACACTCTGAAGGGGTCTGGAGGAAAAGCAAGTAGAAGGGTAGGCCAGGGGAAGCTAGTGGAGGAATGGTGATATCTGAGCATGGAAACATCTTCTCCAAATGCAGACATCCCGATGAGGTGGAAGGGTATGGAGAGGCCAGAACATTCCGGCACACAGGGACACGTAATAATACTCATACTGGCTAGCTTTTATAGAGGTTTATTGCAAGCCGGGCACTGTGCTGAGAACATTACTCACTTGAACCTCACAACAGTCATAGAAAAGCAGGTGCTATTATTGTTATTCTTGGTTTGCAGACATGAAAGCTGAGACTGAGAAAGATGAAGTCATTTATCCAGGTCTTTCACATGTTAGCACCTGAGCTACAGTCACTGCTGTACTGCCTGAATGGACAGGCAGGATGCCACTGCAACAGGAAGAGGAAAGGTGCAACACAATGCCAAAAGAGCATTGGATATCTTTATGAAGGGTTTGATTGAATCCATCAAATCACCCAGTTTCAAAGGCCTCACCTCGTCTAGCATATATCACTGGCCAATCAGAAAACATTAGCTTTATTCTGTCATTCGCCCTGCTGGTCATGCCGATATCAATGCTGGATGAGAATGGACACCAAGTTGGCAAAAAATTCTTTAAGACTAGTAAGAGCTTGCTATTGCAAGAGGCCTTTGCCCTTCCAAAAAGGTCCCATCACTTCCCCAAAAAATTAAAAACAGAATTACCATACAATCCAGTATTTATACAAAGGAAATGAAATCAGTAGCTCAAAGAGATATATGCACCCATTTGTCCATTGTAGCATTATTTACAATAGCTGAGCTATAGAAACAGCCTAAGTGTCTGTCAAGGGATAAATGGATAAAGTCATGTGACACACACACACACACACACATATGAATATTCATATGTATGTGAATCTGGGAGACATTATACTAAGTTCAAAAAGCCAGACACAAAAAGACAAAGACTGTATGATCTCACTTACACGTGTAATCCAAAAAACAAACCTCACAGAAGCAGAGAGTAGAAAGGTGGTTGCCAGGGACTGCAGGGGTGGAATCAATGAGTAGATGTTGGTCAAAGAGTACAAACTTTCAGGTACAAGTAAATACATTTTGGAGTTCTAATATATAGCATGGATGGTGATGGATGTGTTAGTTTGATTGTAGAAATCATTACACTGTGTATATGTATATCAAATCATCTTATACACCTTGAATCTATTCTATCTTCATTTGTTAACTAGATGTTTGAAAATGTATTTTAAAGAAAGAGGTTCCACCACAACAGGCCCTTATGGGTCTTGCCTCAAAAGCGGAGCCTTTTTCCTTGTAAATCCCTTGCTGGCTCCATTCCCTGAGTTGCTTACAGACTTTGGTACACATTCATGTTCCCACCATACTTGCTCTTTTCTCTCTCAAAATAGTACACTTACCTCCCCCTGTCTTTTGATACCACCTTAATACCTTAATAGTAGTCATCATCATTGTTTCACCTGGACAAACTTCTACTCCGACTCTTGACTCCTCTGTGTTTTGTCAGAGTGATCTTTCTGGAAACAAATCTGATGGTGTCCAAAGCGATCCACCGCTCCCAGGACTGAGCCCAGATGCCTCACAGGCTGCCCGAAGGCCTTCCAACTCTGCTCACTCTGGTCCCATCTCTCCAAGCCTTGTGCCATACTCTATGCTCCACTCACTGTGCATCCATAGCATTTCTATAAATGTACTATAATTTGTTGAATCATCTGACCTTACATATGCCACTCTCAAATCCTCAACCAGATAAAAGTGTCATGGTCGGAGGAAATGTGTTCCAGACAAACTCATGCTCCTTCTCCAGCTTTCAAATGCCACATGTAGACACATAACCAATTTATATTTATTTCTAATTTTTTTTAAGACAGGGTCTCGGCCAGGCTTGATGGCTCAGCCTGTAATCCCAGCACTTTGGGAGGCTGAGGTGAGTGAATTGCCTGAGTCTGCGGGTTTGAGACCAGCCCAGGCAACTTGGTGAGATCTTGTCTCTACAACAAATCAAAAATTAGCTGGGCGTGGTAGCACACACCTGCAGTTCCGGCTACTTGGAAGGCTGAGGTGGAGCCCAGCTGGTCGAGGCTGCAGTGGCCAGGAACGTGCCACTGCACTCCAGTCTGGGCAACAGAGTGAGACTCCAATTCAAAAAAAAAAAGACAGGGTCTTGCTATGTTGCCAAAACTAGACTCAAACTCCTAAGCTCAAGTGATCCTCTTACCTCATGCTCCCAAGTGGCTGGAACTACAAGTACATGCCACCATGCCCAACTTATTTATCTGAGCAAAAAATAATGTAAAATGACTGCCTCCACCTAATTTCTCCACCAACTTTTTGTTTCCTAGGGACTGACTAAAATGACTTCACAGGAGTTACAGCCATATGTGACTATAAAGACCATACAGGCAACACATGGAATGAGCTAGTTATCTGATTATCCAAAGATAAAGTCATTACCAGGTAATTGTTCTCTAGCAGTATGGAAGCCACAGATAAAGACATTGGAAAAGTCCACTCTGATTCTCAAGTTGTTGCACTCTGGAGCAGTTAACTTGGAATATATTGTATTCATTGCCCAAGTTTGGCTTCATCAGTCTCTTTTTCCGGTTTTTACCTTCAGACTTAGCTCAGCCTCACTTCAGAGACAATCCTGATGAGACAGAGTAAACCATGTGTCCATGCCCCCAGCAGGTGGAAGCTAGCATCTTGGCCTACCACTACTGTAAGCTCACTCTGTGGTCGGATGTATTAGTTCAGTCTATATGACATGTACCCTTCTATTCTTGCCTAGGAGCCTGTCAGAAGACCAGGCTAATTGGCTGGCCCTTGACACCCTGCTTAGCTTTTGTTAATCTCTTTCACAAAGGGCTAGACCCCCAGCTGTTGCCTGGCTCCCACTCCCATTGAGCTACAGGCACTGTGATGTTCCCTGCCTTGAATTACTTAGGTTTTTCTGCCTTGGGACTCAATACCAACTCAAATCAGTTCTAGGTCTCCACTGCATTTTAAATACCCAAATCTAAACCTCCACTTAGATCTTTGGGACAAAGCCTACCTCTGGATCTGTTCCCTTCACCTTTGGCCCATCTGTTGTTGCTGGTGTCTTCCCCAGCCTGGTGACTCAAAACATCTCATTTTAATTTTATTGCCTCTCTCTTTGCAGGACACACTAAGTCAATTTGCAAATGCTAGTGACATCGGCTCAGCTTGATGCTTTACATAGAAAGGTTTTCAATGAATATTTGATTTCAAACATTAACAGTTTTCACTGATAGCAATAAACTGTGACTAAGAGCTGGGGATTATTACTACCCCAAATCCCTTTTATAAAATATGGTGGAACTGTAAAGGAAAGTGTCACAGCGTGCAGTCCCAAGAAAGCAGCTTCTGAACGGAGAATAAGGTTATCAGGAAGTGCCCATGGGGCCAGCACCTGTGAGAGGGAAGAGGCGAGAGCAAGTATGGACAGATGGAGTTGAACTTGAGTTCAGCCTCAAGGAAGGTCTCAATATATCTCTTGGGAAGCTCCAAAGCTGGGTTGGTACCTCAGAGCTGTTTGGAGGTGGGGAAAAGGGGTTTGGCCTTTATCTCCTGACATTGGTCAGTCACTGGATTCAGGCTGCCCCAGAAAAGTCATGTGACAAGGAAGCTTGCTTTGAATGAAGCATCTTTTAAAGAGAGTTGAAAGTCTAGGGCTGTCTTCTGGCAGTCTTCTGACAGCAGATGAATAAATCCTTCATTTCTCAAGAAGGACCTGAGTGGCACATCCCAGTGTCCATCACAGATGCAAACAATCCTTCCCCAAACAGTCGCCTCAACCGAGTCTACTTGGTACTGCATGGAGTTGAATGACAGATGCCCCAGCTTCACCACCCTCACATCCAAAGTAGCTGTTCACCATTCTCTCTTCCTATACCTTCTCCCTTCCTATTTTTCTTTCCTAGTACCCTTGATTCACAGCTTTGGGATTTATAGTCTCATCTCCTTTTTATCTGAATGACCTATGTCAAGCCAAACAAGGCAATGTCACTTTTCCCTTCTAAGATTAGCAGACAGAGGACTAACAGTTAAAGAAGTAAAGGGTCTTGGGATGCCAGATACTAGGATGTGGCATGATGAAACCAGGAAAACACAGAGATCAGACCAGAGAAGCAAGAGCAGGCGTGGTCCACAAGGTGGCAATGCAGGGAGGAGCCGCCAGGGTCCAAAGATGGGAGATCACTGGATGATGCCAAGAGCCAAAGGAGAGGAAAAGAACTGAGCAGGACGTTCATGGGTCAACCTCAGGACAGCAGGTGAGACAGCTGCCATGGGGATTATAGGGCCATTGACAAGGGATGAGCTGACTCATTTCTACTCAGAGGTAGTACCTTCTGGCCCAGAGCCCATGCAGCCTCTTTCTAAATCCCATCTTCAAAGGCACCAGCTTTTTAAAAAAAAAATGAAATCAAGATGTGTTTTCTAAAATCTAATTTCCTAAAACCTAAATGGCAAGTCGGGAATCAGTGAGGATTTTAAGGTGTCGTTGACTGTTGGACCTGGAAGGGAGCCCAGAGAGGATTGATGAGGCGGGCGTGAGGCTCTTCCTGGGAAGTGAGAAGCACCCACTTGCCAGCTCCTTCCTGGAGCTTCGGCTTCTCCTTAGGTGGCAACAGCCCTGGAACTCGCTCTCCATCTGTGTGTGTCCAGAGTTCTTCCAGATCTCATCACTGGGGATCTGACTTTGCCAACTCATAGTGGCACATATGCCAGGGGCATCAACCCGGGTGAAACGCATTCACATGCTCAGGGAAAGCATGTCTTGGGATCAAGGAAACATGGCAACTTCTCCTTTGTGCTTGTAGTTGAACGTTCACATAACTAAAAGTCTTATGAAGAGATGATGTTGCTTGAATTGACACATTAAAGATGATTTTACCCTGGCCCTTCATTAAAAAAAGCAAGCATGAAGATATGTCACTCGCACCTCCTTCCAAGAAAGAACTTGCCAACGCAATGCCAACTCAAATCAGTTCTAGGTCTCCACTGCATTTTAAATACTCAAATCTAAACCCCCACTTAGATTCTTCGGGACAAGACCTACATCTGGATCTGTTCCCTTCACCTTTGGCCCACCTGTTGTTGCTGGCGGAGTGTGGTTGGATGTCAGCCTTCAGCTGCTACATTCAAGCTGAGGCCACGGTCTTCACAGCCCTCCGTAGATGGTGACCGAGCTTGGAGAGGGCACCAGGGCCTGGTCAGTTCCACCCAACATGGGACTTCTCTATGGACAATCTCTGCATTTGAGCTCAGGCTCTGTTATAGTGGCACCACTGTCATGGACTCCTGCTTCCCCATCTCCCTTCCTTCTCCTTCTCCTTCCACATGGATTAGACCTGAATAACTATCTGAAGGCATTCTCTGCCCTAGCAAAGAGTCTTTGCTTGGCCCAACTTTGGTAAGCCTTCTGAATCTTCTGCTAGACCCATCTGTGCATATCCTTGTAAAATCCAGTTTTAGCAAGAACCATGCTAAATCAGCTTAGCAAGTACCCCCTGATATAGTTTGGATGTTTGCTTTCTCCAAATCTCATGCTGAAATTTGATCTCCAATATTGGAGGTGGGTCTTAGTGGGAGGTGTTTGGATTGTGGGGGTGGATCCCTCTTGACAGCTTGGTGCCCTTCTTGTGATAATGAGTAAGTACTCACTCAGTTCCCCTAAATTCTGATTGTCAAAAAGAGCCTGGCATCTTCTCCTCCCTCCCCCACCCCCTCAACTCCCCAACCCTCCTGTTTGCTTCCTCTCTCACCATGGGATCTGCACATGCCTGCTCCCTTTCCCTTTCTGCTACGAATGGAAGTTTCCTGAAGCCCTCACCAGAAGTAAATGCTGACACCATGCTTCTTATACAGCCTACAGAACTATGAACCAATTTATAAATTACCAAGCCTCAGGTACTCCTTTATAGCAGTACAAATGGACTAAGATATACCCCATCCTTGATATCTGATCATCCTTGGTATCTGATCAGGTTTCTCATCCCCCACCATCCCCCAGGTGATGTCTGGTCATCCTGGCCTGTCTTTAGCAAGGATCCTATTAGGCAAGCTTAGCCAGAAGCCACCCTTATCCCTGATGTTCCACTTAGTAATTTTCTGTCCATAGACCCCCATCTTGATCCTTGGCTATCAATTCCCATTTGCCCATGCTGTATTCAGAATTGAGCCCAACCTCTCTTCACCCCTCCACAACCCCATTGCAGTGGTCCCTATATCTGTCATGATGGTCCTGAATAAAGTTTTCCTTGCTGCACTTTAGCAAGTATCATTGAATAATTTTTCTTTCACAGTACACACCATAATGGTTTGAAGGTTTGACCAACATCTTCTCCTGTTTCTCTATTACAGGTAAAGCTCTTGCACTTCTAACAACATCTTGGCATCTGTTTTCCAGAGGACCTGAACTGATATAATATCATTTCACAGATTAGGATACTGAGATCATCCAGAGAGGCTAAAGAACATTCCTTAAGTTGCCATATGAGATAATACAGAACAGATAGAATTTATGTTTTGAGAGATGAATATCATGGTCTAACGTACAACAGCACCCTCCCAGCTAGTGGATGAATTGTTGAAGATTCCAGATAAGGATGGTTGATGCTGGACCTGGTGTGCTTTGGGCTAAGCAGACATAAAAACCAGAAACATTCAGATCAGTTCCAGAAATCCACAAGCAAGCAGAAGGCCCAGTCTGTCACCCTGGGATGAGATTATCAGCACAGGTATTAGGAGGTCAGTAGGACTCATCAGCAATTGGGGAAAGAATGCGCTGAAAAATCCTAGTCCTTAATGACAGCCTACAGATAAAAAGTAGGAAAACGAAAAATAGGCAAACAGGAACAGCCATAGGGATGCTCCTAACTAGGTCTACAGTTCAGGGTCTTTCTCACATTGGGCTGCTGGAGAGAAGCGTCCTGCCCAGGCCAGTTCCTTCCCCATGACATCACAGAGGCAAACCTGACAGATGGGGCCTGAGAAAAGCCAATTTCCCTCTGTACCTTAGTTCCTTCCAGTTAGACCAGCAGGATTCAAAAGCACAATGAAGATTACTATTGCTGAGCAGACATATCTTGGTCATTTTCCAAGATGAAGGAACTGTCAGAGCAATATGTCATTTATAGGCCCATGTACCATGCAGAGCAGAAAACAGAGACTGGTTTTTAAGACTAACACCTCCCACCATATCTTCAATAACTCCCAACATGTGGCACATGTTTTACCATCAAAAAAAAAAAAAATCCAAAAGGCCCTCTCCCTCAAAATAATAGCAATTATACTACATATGATATATGTAGTGTGTGTGTGTATGTATGTATATATATATAAATTTTAATCCATTGAGGAAGTAAATCGTATGAAAAGATGCAATAAATGAAGCAATTCTTTAAAATAAAAATGTATTTTATTCTTCTAAAGGTTAACAAATATTAGAAAATTAGCAATACAGGCCAGGCTCAGTGGCTTAGCCTGTAATCTCAGCACTTTGGAAGGCCAAGGGGAGTAGATGGCCTGAGCCTATGAGTTCGAGACCAGCCTGAGTAACTTGGTAAGACCTCGACTCTACAATAAATCAAAAATTAGCTGGGTGTGGTAGGTAGCGCACGTCTGTAGTTCCAGCTACTTGGAAGGCTGAAGTGGAAGGATCACTGTAGCCCAGCAGGTCGATGCTGGAGTGGCCGTGAGTGTGCCATGGCACTCCAGCCTGTGCGACACAGACTCAAACTCAAAAAAAAGAAAATTAGCAACACAAAAAGTGCAAGATGTCTTGCCTATTTGATCATAAGACAACGCTTTTCTAAATATAATCCTTATATACGTGGTGTCATATGAGATCCTGACAACAACATCGATGATCCTAATTTTACAGAAAGCTTCTGAAATCCAAAACAGTCAAAGTTCTGCCAGATCAGCCCTGTTGTGATGTTTTTAATTCATTTCTAACCTCACATGTAGAAGGAAATAGAACTTCAATGGCCTTAAAGGGCATCGTCTAAATCTAAATAAGAAAAATGGTCAATTTCCAAAAAGGAAAGTATCTTAAAGTCTCCCTGTCAACATCTCTGACTATGCAAGCTCTGCTGGCCGCCCTTGGCTGGCTGCCTTCCTCTGCCTATGTCTCCATGCAGCTGAGACTTCAGTCTCGCTGCCCCCGTGTGATCTCCCTAAGGTTAACGAGGGGACCTGTTTCTCTGCATACCTTTAGTGTCTGGAATAAAATAAGAACCCAGTAAATGCATCCTGGCCATGGAATAAATGAGTCTGAGGAACCAAGTCAGGATAAAATTTCTACAGAATGGATCAAAAATATGCAGAGAAAATCCAAGGTGCTAATGAATAAAATCAGCACAGAGTCTCCTGCAATTTGTTTAGTCAGAAACCAGGAGACCAAGAGACAGAATCCAGACCCTGGATCTCTGTCCTCCAGTGACCATAAGTCAATGAGAACCCAATCTCATGGGGGTCAAACAACCAGTAGATTTTGTTCTGAATGTAACAGTGGCACCAATTTAAAAAAAAATGATTTGCACACCCACAACAGGACCAGGCTATGCCAACCCAATGATAAATTATAAAATGGAGTGTGGCAGAGGGGAATCAGACAAATGGGTGTTTGCATACCATAGAGAAGTAATTATATCCAGCCATATCCATCTGTGTATCAAGACACACCAAACCATTTTGTGCTTTCATCCTGAGCAAAGAGTACTGATTAATTGCCAGGTTCTCAAACTCTTTAAAGTCTGTTTTTAAACTCAAAGATCTGACATTTCAAAACATAAATGTTATGGGTTTTATGCATCATGGCCTGGTGTGTTTGTCATGCAGCAGTTCCAGACATATCAGCAACCCCCCACAAAAGAAAAAAGAGATGTCTTTCTAGCTAAATGATTCCACATTCATGGGCTCAGTTTTGAATCCACTCTCTTCCAGAGAGCTAGGGGAAGGCGAGGCCACATGGTCCCTCTGCTTAGGGAGTCACAGTAGCAGGGCCTGGACCATGGGGAAACCCGGCAGCCTGGCTCACTTTTCTCTTCATTACCCTGGGAGCCAAGAACTGGGCAAGGGCCTCTGAGCCCAGTAGGACAGAAGCCACAGTTCTCTCAAGGCACGATGTCAGAAGGAAAGACGCTCTCTCATCGATGCCACGCAAAGGGATTTTCATGGGGATTACAATTAAAAGGTTTCATCCAATGTGGAATTGCTTCCCCTCCATTGTAAAGTTTCCATGCCCACTCTCTCTCTAAGAGACACACAAATTCAAGTGCCTGTAACTTTATAGAATATAGGGCAGCCAGTTATATTGATAATAAAAACTGCTGACATTTATTGAGCATTTACCAACTGCTGAATTCCTTTCATGCTCACTCAGCTGCACACAGTCCAGAAAACAGAACCCATGGCAGGGAGCACAATGGCAGGAATTAAATAAGGGGAACTAGATAAGAAAGTATAGAAACAAGAAGATGAGATATCCTAAAAACTAGCAAGAGCAGGAAGCTGCTATCCCACTGTAGCCTCACTCAGAGTAACACAGACCAGCTGTGATCTTGTCAAGTCAGGGTTTGCTGTTCATCACCTCCATAGCCCTGCCCGCCCCTCTGTCCTTCGCTGTGTGGGGAAATTCCACTCATTTAGGGCCCCATCTCCTGCTCCCCTGGGCTGACTTAGTTTATTTCTTCTCCGTGCTACCAAAGCTCTCAGAGAGGCAAAAGAAAGTAACAATTCAGCATGGGGTGTCCCCACCAGGACAGTAGCTCCTTGGAAGTAAGGGCTGTGAATAAGTTATCTTTGGTCCCAGAAGGGTGTTGCTTTGTTTTAAATAGGTGCTCAGTAAACAGTCGTTGAATGAATAGGTAAATTAATGGTATAGTACACAACTTCATTAATTATTTTAGATGTAGAAAGAACGTTCTTCTGACATTCTTCAGACTCCAAAGCGTTATATAATTATATGCTAATAAAAGTTTAAATTAATGAAAAAATGCCATATAAAGAATTCATTCTTCTGTGTGCCCTTTCTCTTCGGGGCACAAAGATTCACAACTCAATAATTATTTAACATATCAAATTGTTCCCTGGTATTCTTTTTCTTACCTCTACTATCATTCTAGTCTCGGTCTATTCATCCACATAAATTTGTTTGAAAACTCCACAGTTCATTGAAATAAGATAACAGCAAATAGCAATTTGTCAACAGCCATTTAAAAAGAACCTCTTTTTTGTATGGTTGTTTTTTGGCTTTTGTTTCATTCACTTTTTATTTTTTTAGAGATGGGGACATCTCTGCCTCCAACTCCTGAGTAACTGAGATTACACACACACCACAGTGCCCAGCAAAGAAACAGATTGTTAAACCAGTTTGAGTTTCAAACCTTGTTGGATTTCTTTATTGTTTGGGGAGGCAGTCTGTATACATGCATGGCCTCGGTAATTATTCTCAAATGCAATTACTTTCCAAGGGGAGATCCTTCTCTAGAAGTCTTCCCCAGCCTGAGCATCTGGACCACTAAGTTCATGGAACACTGGGTGAGAAGGTCAAGAACTAGTTTCCATTCCAGTGGTGACTCTGAAGTGGGACATATGTTCCAAAATGTTAATTGCAGTGGGATTACAGCTCAGCTTTTCCTTGTGTTTGTCTAAATTTTCCACTTTGCATGAAGACTCTACTATATGGATTATAGATTTTACTATATGATAAATTATACTAAGTATTTTGTAATACACAAGATTATTTGTGAAATTGAGAAAAATTATATTTAAAAACATAGTTTTTCTTTTTATGTTGGCAGCAAGACCCAACATTTTTAAGTGTAGGTAATAAAGATACACCAGAGTAGGAACATAAAGTGAATCCAGGACTGAATCTAAAACAAACACACAGGCCTTGGAGACCATGCATGTGCTCTGCGTGGGCCACATTTTTGGTTCTCAGGTTTCAACAGCCAATGTGAAAAAGGGACACCTGAGTAATCCTACAGCCCAGTCATCAGACAGAAACAGACCAATTACCCTTGAGAGGTATAGTATTTCCTGACTCTGGGCCCAGATGGAAAGTTACCAGGCTGATTTTTCTAGTAGCAAGTCGGGTTGTTCAAATGGGCTGAGCTTACTGGCCAAGTTGCTCAGACACATCACCATTGTCCCTTGGGTTTGCTGAATGAGGGCAGAGCTGCTCTGAGGCCACCTTCTCCATCACTTGTACCCCACCCCATTTTTCCTTCTTTCCTTACGCTGATATTTAACCCTCGTCTGGGCTCTCTCCTGCCCAATCTTCCCAGTCCCATCCAATATTTAGCTACTTTCTCACTCCCACATCAAAGATCTGGCAACCTGAACTCAGTAGAACCTTTTCTCTTCATGGTAGTCCCTCTGCAAATCGGTAAACCAGTCTTCAGACTCCCTGTCCCTGCTTCTGGCCTTCATGACAGCTCACCTCGGGCATGTCTCCACTTCTTCTGCCCTCCTGCCCTTCTTACCAGTCACCCATGGGTGAAGTCAGAGAGCGAAAACAGCTGCTGTCCAGCGTGATCAGAAGACATCTAGACCAGTGTTCCAAACAGTGCCAGTCCCTAACTGCTTGTTATTGGCCCACAATGAGAGAAGGGGGGCCACCCATAACCAAGTGCAGAAACATCAAACTTGTCTCATTGTGTAGGGTATAACCTGTTCAGGTATGGCTGGCTCAAGGCAGCTCACATGTGGGCTGAGTTGCCTACTGGTCTTAGGCAGGTGGACCATTATCAGTGCCTAAGGGTTTGAAAATCTGTCTTCAAACTGGTTCAGGAAGCCCCATCTAGAGTCTTGTAACCACAGACAATCTCTTGTCTCAGCATTATAGCACTATCAGGTATAATTCCTACTTTTTCGGGCACTGAGCTAGACAAATTGCATACGTCCTCTCATGTAATCACACCAACTCCTAGAGGTAAATACTATCAGAAAACCGGTTTCCTGATTAACACAGCGAAGTCTCGGGGTAGTTCTGTAGGTTACCTTAGGTCATACAGAAGGCAATGGGGTGAATCAGGAATTCAGACTGTTGGGACCTTAAAATGAAGGATTCAATTGCAGTCTCAGAAGCAAAAGGTTTTCTCTGACCTTCTCCTGCCTCTCTCTCAGTCCCATTCTCCCTGGAGGGTAGTAGTCATAGAAACAGAACCCCTTTTCCCGAAAACCAGCTAAAAAACCTAAAGATACTATATGTAAAAACTGGCCATAAAGAAATGATCTGAGCTGCTTTGTTTGACTGTGGGTCATAAGACCCCCTATTCCAGACAGATCCCTGCCCCACACCCAGAAGGAAAGAATGCTCAGACAGGCCAAGAAGAATCTAGACAGGCAGACCTTCCTGGGTTTCTTCCACTCAGTCTATTAAACATTAGATCATATCCTTTTGGTCTAATCATATTTCTACACTGCTGCCCATACTTTGCTGAACGTAAGCATAAAAATGGACAATTTCCTCTCTCTCTTTGGGTCTTCATTCTGAAGACTCCCGTGTAGACCCGCTGGATACATTTGTATGCCTTTTCTCCTATTAATCAATGTGCTTCATGTCAGTGATTTCCAGGGAAGCTTTAGGGGACCAAGGGTCTTGGCTTCTACAAGTCCCAAATTTGTTTGAATTCCAAACTCAAGCATTTACTATGCCCTTCACTGAGTAGCCCGGCAGCCTCTCCTGAACTTGCAGAGTTGGCAGGAAACCTCAGGATGTTTCCCCTAACAAGGAAGAAGTAAGGTAAAGCTATCTCCCCTGCCTTCCCCACCTTAGCTTTTAACAGTTAGAGCTTGTTATTCCTGATATAAAAACAATTGTTCCCATGGCAACACCCTGGCAGCTTCTCTTAGCAACCATGGCTATCTTTCACAATTTTAACAAAGTTGGTTCAAATACAAAATTGCTCTTTGAAAGAGTTGGCAGAGGCAATACCAAAATGATCAGTTAACCGGTGCTTAACTTTTCATGCATCTTTAAAAAAATCATAGCAAAGTTTGAAAGCCACTAGAAAACATTTCTGCCAATTAGCAAGAATGAAAAGAGAAACACCCGGGTTGGCAGTCCAGGAGACTGTTTTGAATCTAAAAAACAATAATATGTAAACTTTATAACGTGAATTTTTCCTCTGATGGACAAAAGACTCACAAATTGAGTGTATTTAAGTTTTATAGATTGTGTTAGTTTTCTATTGCTGCTGAATTTAAGAACTCTTAACGTCTAATGGAACCTGTGACTATGATAAATTGCACAGTCAAAAGGAATTCAGAGGGCAGATAGAATTAAGGTTGCCAATCAGCTGGCTTTAAAATTGGGAGATTACCTTGGATTATCCTTAAGATTAGAAGAGGAAATTGTCACCAATTTAATGGCTTAAAAACAACAGTAATTTGTAATCTTACAATTCTGTAAATCGAAAGTTGCCACAGAACTCAGTAGGCTAAGATTAAGGTGTTAGCAGGGTGCATTGCTTTCTGGACACTCTAGAGGAGTACCCTCTTCCTTGCCTTTTCAAGTCTCTAGAAGTTACCATCTTTCCGTGCTTCATGGTCCCTTTCTCCTACTTCAAAGCCAGCAACATTGAGCTGAGTCCTCAGATGGCCACTTCTTTGACTTCTCTTTCGATTTCCTCTTCTAGTCTTAAGGATAATCCAGTGTCATCTCCTGATTTCAAAGTCAGCTGATTGGCAACCTTAATTCCATCTGCACCCTGAATTCCTCTTGACCATGTAACTGATCATAGTCACAGGTTCCAATAGACATTAAGATTTCTTAAGTTCAGCAGATGTTGCCCTTCTACTCTATGAAGGATAATGGTAAAGGTATGAGTTTGGGACTCAAATAGACTTAGGTCTGAATTCCTGATTCACCCCATTGTCATCTGCATGGCCTATGCGGGGTAACCTCTGGAACTACCCTGGGACTCCATTGTGTCAATTAAGAAATGAGGATTACAATAACATTTACCTCCAGGAGTAGGGATGATTACAAGAAGAACATACACAATCTAGTACCAGCTGTATAGTACAGTGCCTAGACACTCATACGTTGTCTAGTATGGTGCCTGAAAAGCAGTCAGGTTGTGGATATCTCTGGGGAGCTATTATTCCCCCAACCACAGTAGATACAGCAGTGTAGGCAGATTTTTCTAATGAGGAAGAGAATCGTGGGGTTTCTCCTATATTTCTGTAATTTATACTGCTTGTGTCTAAAAGCATGACACCTCCCTGCCCTCAGCTAGCACGAATCAATCTCTTTGACTTCTTCCTCTTGCATACTCTGGCTTTTGGCTAAAATCCATCCTTATGAAGAAAGCAAACATACATGGAGCCCCAAATCTTCTCCTCAATCTTTGCCAAAAACAGCAATGGTTAGTGTTGAGGAGGGTCTGAAGAACAAGACTAGGCCACATGAGGGCCTGTTACCAGGAGGTGATCGTTAGGGAGACTGGCCTAGGCCATCACATTCCTACAGAGAGGCAGGGACAAGTTTGCCCATGAAGGTGAGGCGAGCCAGGGTGGAGCAGGATGGACTCAGACGTGCTGACAGTGAACTGAAGACAAGGGTGATGGATGCGAAACAAAGGGGCTGACTCCAAGAGGTGCCAGCCTTTCCTAAAACACTGCTGCAATTATCCCATGAAGACATTCATGCAGCAGGACAGGAAACAAATCCTCACGGTAATCAATAAAAACAAACCCAAAGCCATAACCTACCAGGGAGAAATGGCTTCAAATGCTGCTTGGGCTTCTTAAAGAATGTACAGGAGCATGCTCAAGTCCCATCCCCCACTCTGTGATGACACCATGGAGGAGCAAGATGAGGAAAAGAGCCCTCAGGAGCCTACCATCTTAGCTGGAGAGGAGAGAAAAGTGCATGTATTCAGGAAAAATAAATATACAATGGAAATCACACTTTGTTTTGAGCCAAATAATCATGCGCTGCTTTTTAAAGAGCCCAAGGAATTTGGAAAAGGTGAGGGTCCCTGATGGACCTGGGGAGATGGGAGTGAAGGGTCAGCAGGGATAGGTGAGGAAGCAATAAGGGGTTAGGGACAGGGCTCTGCCACTTACCAGCTGTGTGACTCAGGGCAAGTGACTTAATAACCTCTCATGCCTCCGTTTCCCCATCTATGGAAAGGCAGCCATGGTAGGACTCTCAGGTAATACCTGTATACAGTGCTGGACAGGGTAAGCATGGTTCATACCCGCTCTCGTGGTGCAGCTGTGACTGTGAGTACACTGAAGGTTTTGTGGAAAGAGTGAGATGGAGGTTGGGACTTCAAGGATTTGCCATTCGGGGAGGAAAGAAGAGGCCATAAACATGAGGCATAAGCCCCATTCAGGAGTAAGAATAGCCCAGCTGGCATAAGTGGAGAAGCCACAGAGCTTCTGTTAAACCAGAAGGTTGGGGTCAGATTACAAAGGGGTCCTAATGGCTGCCTAAAAATCCCCTAGAGAGTCCCCAGATGAGTGAGATCAAAAGAGAAGCAGCAGGCCATTTGCAGCTTGTCTGGAAATATTCCAGAATGTGTTGTTTTCTAGAAAAGTGTCAGAGATCCTGAATCCAAATTGTGCCTGGGCAACACTGGAGCCTATTTCCTCACTTTAAGAGAAGAATGACAGTCACTTTCCTCCAAGGGCAGGAGTGAAGAGTAAATAAGAGAATGTCTCTGAAGTGTTCAGCACAATGTCTGGGTATAGTAAGTGCTTACAAGGTCATAACTATTGCTACTTCAAGGGCTGAGTGATCATCTTTCTAGGGTTTTCAAAATGTGCTTCTGTTTGTTTTAACAGAAAAACATTTTTACCACCCCTCTCCAAAAAAAAAGCCTTATGTGGTAAAAGAGGTAGGCCTGGTTGATTTGAGGGTTCAAGACTGCCTTCTCCCTCCCTCCCAGCTCCTCCCCAGAAAAGGCTCTTCCACCCTGGTCCAGCTGCCCCACTGGGGAGGCCCACAAAGAGGAGACCTTGGAAAGGGCAATGCTTTGTTGCTTCTTCCCATGAAACCCAGTCTGGTTTCTGAACCATCAGTTCACCAAATGGCCAGTTCCAAAGGTCATTAGGATAAATGTCATTGCACTGTACATCAGTCCTCTAATTTCTGAGTTTCCAAAATCATCAAGAGTTTGCTATTTTAACTACTGCTGAGGTCTGTCACAATTTCCATGGGAACTATGGGCTGGGATAGGGGGAGCCTGGATTCCCTTCGTATCCTGGACATGGACCTTCAGTTTCCCTCTCCCTGTCCTCCAGGGCCCACTCCCTTTCTCTACCCCTCAATGCTCTGGGGTCCTCATCCTGTCCTCTTTCCCAGGCCCCTCCATTTAGCGTGCCCCAGCCTGTGGTATTGTGAGTACCAGCTGGTTCCTGGCACAGACCTCCTAGAACCCTAGGAATTTCCTGAGTGATGGGGGGGGGAGGAGTCTTTTGTTATAAGCACCTTTCAACCACATCTGAGTTTATGCCCAAGAGGTGACTCTTGGAGGATGGGGTTGGTGGCCAGAGGAAACAACCAGGTGATTAGAGCATTGGAACTTTCTTTGTTTTTCTTTATTTTAAAGATGTGGGGTACAGGCCAGGATAGGTACATAGGTGGTTTACATACAAGTGAAGTGCGGGCCTCCCCTTGGACTTCACTTTGCCTGTATTAGGATCAGGAAGGCTTATTGTTGTTATGTGCCCACCCCCACCCCCTGGCAATGTCTGGCTACTTCCAATCCCTTTGTTGTAGTAGTATGTTAGATGTTCAGGTGTTGGAACTTTCTTTTTCTTTTTTTTTTTTGAGTTCGAGTCTCGCTCTGTCGCCCAGACTGGAGTGCAGTGGCCGCTCCCGGCCACCGCAGCCTCGACCCGCTGGGCTCCGGCGATCCTTCCACCTCAGCCTCCCGAGTAGCAGAATTACAGGCACGCACTACCATGCCTGGCTGATTTTTTTATTTATTGTAGAGATGAGGTCTCGCCAAGTTGTCCAGGTGGGTCTCGAACCCGCGGGCTCAGGCAATCCACTCACCTCAGCCTCCCAAAGGCATGGGATTACAGGCTGAGCCACTGAGCCCAGCTAGGAGTTGGAACTCTCAATCCCACCTCCCAACCCCTAGGGAGGGGAGAGGGACTGGAGATCACCAGTGGCCAATAATTTAATCAATCATACCTTCATAATGGAACTTTCATGAAAGTCCTAAATAATGGGATTCAGAGAGTTTCTGAATTGATGAACACCTCTTGGCTCTGGGGAAGAGGAGTGCCCTCAGAGAAGGCACCAGAAGCTCTGGAACCCTTTCCCGTATCTTGCCCTGTGTTCCTCTTCAGTTGACTGTTAATTTGGATCCTTCCTAATAAGCCATTAAGCAGTCGACAAAAGATGCCAAACTCTGTAAAATATTTTTAAAGGTTTATTCCAAGCCAAATGTGAGTGACCTAGGCCCATGGCAACATCCCAGAAATCCCAGAAGGTCCTGAGAACATGTGCCGGAGGTGGTTGAATTGCAGCATGATTATATACATCTTAGGGAGACAAACTACACACACACACACACACACACACACACACGTGAAACTTACATTGGTTCAGCCCAGGAAGGCAGGCTATCTCCAGATCTCCAGGTGGGGGCTTACAGGTCATAAGTGGATTCAAAGATTTTCTGATTGGCAATTGGTAGCAAGAGTTAGGCTCTAAGGAATTTTGAGGCCAGTAAAGGAAATGCTGAGTTGAGATAAGGGGAGACTGAGCAAATCTGGTTTCTTGAAATGTCGATGAAGCCTCATAAGTGGAAGCCCTGAGAAAGAATAGATGCAAAATATCTAGCTCCTCTGGTGATCCCTGGGAAGGGGATTCTATACAGCTGCAAATTTCCCCAGGAGATGGCCTTGCAGGGTCATACAATTTGTTTTTATTTCCTTCTATTTCTGTTATGTGATGCTATGCCACAATCAGGTTGGAAAGTAAGTCACATTATATAGGGTTAATAAAAACCCATCTGATGAGAGCTTGCAGGACCTGACTCCCTAGGTCTCTTAGCTAGGAATTTGGCAAGAGAGGGGAAAAAAAAGGTCAGAGATGAGTCCTCAAAATTTAAGTAAAGTGTTTCCCTGAGTTCTGTGACCCATTACTGCAAATTATTAATCCTGAAAAGGGGACGGGACTGTAAGAACCCCAATTTGTAGCCAGGTCAAACTGGGGCCTCATTACTTACAATTGGCATCTGAAATAGGGACAGTCTTGTGGGACTGAGCCCTTAACTTGTGGAGTCTGCACTAACTACAGGTAGTTAGTGTCAGATTAAATTACATTGTAGGACACTCTGTTGGTGTCTGGAGAGTTGGAGACTTAGTTGGTATAGTGGAAAACTCCATGCATGATGTCAGAAGTATGTGCAAAGAAAAAGTTTTCTTTTACAGTTTTGCCCCTGTCTGCTTCCTGCCTTCTGCTCTTCAGAGATTCCTTACCTGTCAATAGCCAGTTTGTGTTCTCAGCTGAACTTTCTCTCCACCTTCTCCAGCAGAGGCTTCCCTCTATGATCCTGGCTCCCTGAGCTCCAGTCATAGAAAACTGGAATGAAGGCAAGATGAAAAGTTTTGGGTACTATTGTTGTTTTTAGAGACAAGAGTCTCACTGTCATCCAGGCTGGAGTAGCTCACTGCAGCCTCAAACTCCTAGGCTCAAGCAATCCTCCCACCTCAGCCTCCCCAAAGTGCCTGGATTACAGTTGTGAGCCACCATGCCCAACAAGAGTTTTTAAAATCTTGTTTTCAAGGCAAAATGAGAGCCAATCGCCTAAAACTTCACCGAAATCTTCTAAAGCTTGAGAAAGAAAGACACCCTTTTTTAATCTGAGGAAGGTGAACCCTATAAATTATTAGGCCCATAGGATCATTTAAAATATAACAGCAGTCATTTCTTACTCCTCCTTGAGTTAAATAATTACCGCTTGAGCCACTTGCTATGTGGGCTGTAGACTAACTTACGCCAAATAGCCACAAAATGTCATACACTGGACACCAGAACTTTTAACCTATAGTTCAACAATGTATAGCCCATCACTAATCAAGGTTATTTCTATAAACCAATGAAAATTCCTGTCCAACAACTTTTGTCATTGCCTCCATCCTGATCTGTCCTTTTTTCTTTACTGACTGAGCCTCTCCTTTGTTCTCCGGAATACCGCCTATGGCTGCCTACAGGTGCGTCCCAGGCTGCAGTCTTTAACCTTGACTCAAATCAACTCTCTATATTAATTTTGTCTCAGCTTCTTCCTTTTAGGTTGGAAGGCTTTTAAAAAATATTTCGTCCAGCAGTTTAAAATAAATACTTTTTTGGGTAAATTTAGTACCATATTTTATTTTGTTATTTAGCAAATTAAAGATACAGTAAATTGTCTGACAACAAATTGGTTTGTGGAAAATTAACCTAAAACAGGAAGTCGGGCCCCAGATTCCTAGTTCAACTGACTTTCTTCTAAGTAAAATTCCTCATTATTTGGTTGCAAACCAAGTATTTCTTTCTCAGTGTGGTTCAAAGTGGTTTCTTTTCTCTTTTTATTTTTGGCAACTTTTTTTTGCAAAATGCACTTTCCCAGTTTTTTTCAAACTGGCTTTCTTTTTAAAAATGCAGTGTATTTCAGATGTTAATGGTCTCATTTTAATTTGCACATATTCTTGTTAATGATGAAATCTATTTAATGTGAGTTAAAACTAAAAGCCTGTCAGGGTAATTCACAAACATTTAAAACCTCTGTAGCAATTCTATGAGGATTCCCTGTTAATATTCTTAAGGACTTTCAATGGCTATACTAAGTAGGCCTTGGTATTAACAGAAATAGCAAACAAATTAAAATTGGACTCTCGGCAACAATTGGGAAAAATGAATATTCACACCCTTCAGCATGAAATTGAATCTAGTTGTCTGGGTGCCTCCTGCACATTGAAGGAGACCATCTTCATTGAAAAACCATCATGCTAAGTATCACTTAAGACTAGTATGGAGTCACCTGACTTCGCTATATTTCTTCCAGGAATACACAAGAGAACAACATCAATCAAATTTAAAATAATGCAATCCTCCTTTGGCATTGATGTTAGCAGCAATTTCTTTTTTGTAGTGTATAGCAAATTTTCATGTGAGCAATGTAATTTACAAGGAATGTACATTTTATTATAATTCCAGCCTAGGAGACATCTTAAAATCCATTCTCAGGCCTTTGAGACTATCCCGATCATCCATGAGAAATGTCTAAATGATCCCCCATTTCCACAGTGGATTACAACTTCAAGAACAGTGCCCATCACTGTAAGAATAAATCCCTCTTCAGGCCTAATCTCTTTGAGAATTCAGTTTATATTAAAAAGAAAAACACTTTGCTATGTATTTATACATTAAAAATAGGATTTAAAGTGGAGCTTTAATACATTATACTGTTTGATCATCACAACAATCTTCGGCAGTAGGTATTGTAACCACCGCTCAGAAATGAGGCGCCTGAACCTCAGAGAAGAAAAGTGATGCGTCCAAGTTCACACAGCTAATGAGGGGGAGACAGGCATTACGTTTGTCTCCTGGCTCTGCGTCAATAATAAATACCCCAAAGCAACAAACATATCACTCATCATATGCAGAGACCCTTCTTGGCTGGGATTTCTGGGGGGAATGGGAACTACACCGATTGCCACTGATTTGACCCATCATCTCTCACCTAGACCATTTCAAAATCTTCCTAATGTGTCTCCCTGCCCTAAACCATTCCATTCACTGCTTGGTACCACATCAGTCTCTGATCATGTCATACCCTGCTTAAAACTCCTTAAATGGATCTCAATCATCCATAAGAATAAAGTCCAGGCTTTCCAACACAATACACAAGGCCCCTTTCCAACAAAATACACAGGGCCCCTTGCAACCTCCCCTAGCCTCTCACCCTTCATGCTCCTAAACCTCCTAGAGTTTTACTGGAAGCTGTTTCCGCCACCTGAGATGGTTTTTCCTCTTCCAGGTTTGGTAACATCACCCAAGGCCAACTCACAATTCTCTCGATGAAGCCTCCCTAGATGTCCTACTCACAGTCTCAGGCAGAATTTGTTATTCCCTTCCTGGGTGGCCATCTGTTATAGGACAGTCCTATTGTTTCATAACTAGGTCTGCCATCTATCTCTCCAAAAGTACTCTGAGCTTCCAGCTGAATAAATCAATAATTTAGTCCACTCCTGCCATGTATTATCATGATCTCTTCCTACCAGCTTATAACCCACTTGTTTTTTGATATGCTACAACAGAGATCAACAAACTACACTCTGTTTTTGTAAATTAATTTGTACTGGAACTCACTGCAAGGATCGAATTGGATAGTTGCAACGAAGACTGTTGCAACTGAAAGTATCTATTATCTAGACCTTCATAGAAAAAGTTTACCAATCCCTGTGCTGGCAGTAAAGTCAAGAGTTAAAGTCTACTTGTAGCAATATTGAGTGGAGGAAAATAAAAATGCTCTGGGGATCAGAGACTAGTCTAAATTCTGGGACAGGTTTACTCTTGTATATTGGGTAAATCATTTACCCTATCTGGACCCCAGTTTCCCCATCTGTAAGATAAGAAAGTTAGATTAAGCCAGTTAGCCTCAGAACTCTTCCCCAATCTATGGTAAGGCAATCTATGGTAAGCTGTCTGTATAAAGCAGATAAGATAGAGCTATTATGACAAGAGATGAAATGGAAAACCCATCATCTTTCACCCTTGCCATTGATATACAGGGGCTCATGGAGGGGTCCCATAGACCCTCACACTTCCAACTATAAAACCTACTAATTTAACCACTCTTTAGAGTTCCTTTCACAATCATGGCCCACGATTCCATATCTAAGGTCTCATGTAAACTTTCTAGATTCAGCACCACTCCGAATCAAACTCCATCTTTTAGATTTTTTTTTTTCATAACCAAGTGACAGCTGAGTGTGACTGAAATGGAAAAAAATAATAAATATCAGGTATTTTCCCCACTTATCCACGGGACAGCCTAAAGTATACCTTCTGGTTTCTGGAATGAACTGGCACTCTCTGTGATCTATCTTGGGCATTTTAAAAACACGAAAACAGAGTGTCAGCTTCTGGGAGATGTACAACATGAAGGACTGTCACTCCAGTGACGGAGCACTCCTGGGAAATGTGCTGCTTCAAAAGGCATCAAGCAGGTAATGACATTGTGAGTTATTTGTTGCTAGAGCAGGGAATATTTTGAGTGGCTCACGAGTGCATTGGGGCTGCATCAAAGAATATTTAGGTCTCTGGATAGGAGGCTTCCAAGAAAGACAGCTGGTCAGATGTCCTTAGTGTTTAGTTATCTGGGCCAGGAGTCATGGCATTTGGTTAGTCTTCCCTCTGCTACTCCCTGTGTGCCTGTGAGAAGTTCTCTGGAGTCTCTGGGGCCGGGTTCCCTTAACTGTAATGTCATTAGGCTGTACTAAATAATGAATGAGCACTTATGGTGTGTCAGGCTCTGTGCTGGGGGCTTCAGAGACAGTAACTCAATTAATACTCTATACATAGCCTCTCCATCTTATAAAAAATGTAGAAAATCAAGTCTAAGAGAAGTTAAGTAACTTATCCAAAATCACACAGCTAGTCAATAGGACAGCAAAGCTTTAAATCAGCTGCAGAAACAGTCTATCAAAATGGTTATGATTTCAGTCTTAAGTCAAACAAGCTTCTGTTTGAATTCTGGTTGTGCCACTGACAGAATGTGACACTATTTATAAAATGGGTTTATTAATGTATAAAATGAGTATGATGGCATTGTCTCTGCTTACCTCATAGAGTTGTTTGGATGGTGAGATGAGACATTCTCTGTAAAACACCTGGTAGGTTCTGAGTCATAATTAATGGTCATCTGGCTAAGTCCCAAACTCATGTTATTAGCCATTTTGTAAAAAACAAGTTTTCCGCCTGCCTCTTTTCTTTTAGAATTTTTATCAATATCACTGATGACCTATCAGGCCAAAGCCAATGGTCGATTCCTTGTCTTCATCCTGTCATTAATTACTCAGTAGCATTTGACATTGCTGAGCACCTCTCCTGGAAATTTTGTATTTTCTAGGCTTTAGGACATCATGTTTTCCTGGGGTTTTTTTTCCTACCTTTTCTTTTTTTTTTTTTTTGGTTTGTTTGTTTGTTTGTTTTTGAGTTGGAGTCTCACTCTGTCGCCCAGACTGGAGCGCAGTGGCACACTCCCGGCCACCGCAGCCTCGACCTGCTGGGCTCCGGCGATCCCTCCGCCCCAGCCTTCCAGGTAGCTGGAACTATAGGCGCGCGCTACCACGCCCGGCTAATTTTTTGATTTACTGTAAAGATGAGGTCTCGCCAAGTTGCCCAGGTAGGTCTTGAACCCGCGGGCTCAGGCAATCCACTCACCTTAGCCTACCTTTTCCTTTGTTAGGTTCTCCTTCCCTCAGACTTCTCAGAGCCTAGTCTCATGCTCTGCTCTTCTGCATCTCCCCATCAATGTTCTTTTTTTAGGTTGGAATGTTTAGTTCCACAGCTTTAAAAGTGCTGAAAACGCTCCAATTTCTTTCTCCACCTGGACCTTGCAGACTCTGAAGTCCAGTTATCCTGACGTAGAAATGTGGATGTCTCAAAGGTTTCTCAAACATAACCCATCTGGTTACCTCTCTACTCAAATTGCCACCTTCCTTCCAACCCGTGTCAATAAGTGGCATCACCATTTACCCAGTTATTCAGACCACAAGCCCAGGTGTCTTCTTCTATTTTCAGTCCTTCCCTCACACCCCATTTCAAATTCATCAGTAAGTTTTTTCTGCTGTACTTCTAAAATATTGATTGACTCTGACATCTTTTACCATGCTCGCTACAAGAACGCATCTGAAGCATTATTCCATACTGCCTAGCCTCTAACAGCCTACTTCTAACCCTGCTGTGTCTGCTTTTAAGCATTTGAGGACAATTTCATTTATTTCCCGAAAGTTTACTGGATTTTAACCCTATTTCTCCACAGACAATGGACTCGATAGCTCTTGACTCAATGGAGTCAAGCTGTCACTTTATTTTCCTATATTAAGAATAAAACAAGCCATGAATGAGGTGACTTTGGTCATTATCTTTCAAACTGGAGGAGAGCTTGAGCCCAGCTGCTACTCAATCCACCTCCTCCTTATTCTGCTTCCACTATCTGACCCCACAAAATCAAACTTTCCTAGACTTATCAGCACTAGTCTGGTCATAAATGATGCAGTCATAATGATAGGCCATGCTGGAAACTCTGCCCGGGGGGGGGGGGGGGGGCCCGCCCCCCCCCGCGCGGTGCAGACTTACCCAAGAGGCATTCAAATTCACAATTTTTTTTTAAGTCAAGGTCTCATTGTGTCACCCAAGCTAGAATGTAGTGGCACAATCATGACTCGCTGTAGCCTTGACCTCAAAATCATAATTTATTAAAAATGCTGGCCAAATAAATCCTATATTTGCAGGTTCTTTAACAGATGAGAAAACCAAGAACCAAAGAGGGAACGTAATTGCCTAATCATAACAGTTGCCATCCACTGGGGTAACTGTACAACCCCTAAAACATTTTACAGAACAGAAAATTAGCTTCAGGACATCAGCTAATTTGCCTAAAGCCACATAGCCAATGAGTGACAGGCCAGAATTGGTCCCAGGCCTGTCTAGTCTCCCTTTCCCAATGCCTAAAGTTGAATCAGTGGTATGAACAGGAAGAAAAACCCCAAGCCAGCTGACAACTCTTGTGCCCTGTGTGTCAGTAAAAAGTTTTAGGAGACCACCTACGATCATATGCCGTAGAATATGTCTCTAAATAAAGGGAAAGGGAAAAAGATTTCATGAAGCAAATTCTTTAAGTGTTAAAGTGAGTTGTCAGTGGATTTTATCTAGGGAAGGGAAGAGCCATCTGCCCTGGGTACCGGCACCCAGGAAGCACAGGGTTGATCTTGCCTGGCTCAGAGGATGCCAGCAGCTCCTGGCATCCTGGCATGGGCAGAGCAGCAGTTTATAAACTCTTTTTCTGTAAGCTGTCAGACTTGGAGAGGTCATGCAGGAAATCTGGTCCTTAGCATTGGCAGCATGATCATGAGGGTGTTCCGCTCTATGAGAAATTCAAGTCTTGGCTTGCACCCATCATGTGGGAGCCTCAGGCCAACAGCGGCCTTCTCCTCCTTCCATCTACTGACTTGCCGCTGGAGAGAAGGTCAGGGTTCACAGGATGCGTCAGTGCACTGCAGTGAGGAGGACATGGAAGAGTCTGTGTGTTTGTAATCCAGCGCCTGTTTCTTCTTCTTACAGCCTGCTTTGTCTTTGCACTCTTCGCCTTCCTGGCCCTGCCGCTGTCCATGGCCTTCACAGGTGAGCTGGCTGCTGAGCTGCTGGACGTCACAGGTCTATGGGATGTCATCTTTAAACATAAAATGTGTGTTTAAGAAGAACTGGCCAGACCGATGCTTCCCAAGCACCTATTTGCCATCTCAGAATGACTTGGCAAATGTTTTAAAAGTACAGATTCCTGGGCTCCACTCTGGGAGATATTGATGCAGTATGTCTGGGGTGGGTTTAGACATCTGCTTTTTTTTTTTTTTTTTTGAGTTGAAGTCTCACTCTGTCACCCAGGATGGAGTGCAGTGGCATGCTCAAGGCCACTCCAGCATCAACCTGCTGGGCTCAGGCAATCCTTCTGCCTCTGCCTTCCAAGTGCCTGGAACTATAGGCGTGTGCTACAATACCCGGCTAATTTTTTGACTTATTGTAGAGATGAAGTCTCGCCAAGTTGCCCGGGTTATTCTCAAACCCATGAACTCAAGCAGTCCTCTCACCTTGGCCTCCCAAAGTGTTAGGATTACAGGCTTGAGCCACCATGCCCAGCCCAGACATCTGCTTTTAAAAATCTGCCCTAAGCCGGGCTCGGTGGCTCAGCCTGTAATCCCACGCCTTGGGAGGCTGAGGTGAGTAAATTGCCTGAGCCCGCGGGTTCGAGACCCGCCTGGGCAACTTGGCGAGACCTCATCTCTACAATAAATCAAAAATCAGCCGGGTGTGGTAGCGCGCGCCTGTAGTTCCAGCTACTTGGAAGGCTGAGGCGGAAGGATCCCCTGAGCCCAGCAGGTCGAGGCTGCGGTAGCCGGGAGCAGCCACTGCACTCCAGTCTGGGTGACAGAGTGAGACTCCAACTCAAAAAATAAATAAATAAATAAAAATAAATAAAATCTGCCCTGGCCTGGCACTGTGGCTCACGTCTGTAATCCCAGCACTTTGGGAGGCGGTGGCAGGAGGATTGCTTGAGCCCAAGAGTTCAAGACCAGCCTGGGCAACAAAGCGAGACCTTGTCTCTACCAAAGGAAAAAAAAAAATTAACTGGGCTTGATGATGCTCGCCTGTAATCCCAGCTACTTGGAAGGCTAAGGCAGAAGGATCACCTGAGCCCAGGAGGTTGAGGCTGCAGTGAACTGTGATTGTGTCACTACACTCCAGCCTGGGTGACAGAATGAGACCCCAACGAAAAATAAAAAATAAAAATATTAATTACAAAAATAAGATAAAATCAGTCCCCAGATTATTCTCCTTCTACCCCACGTTTGGGAGCCACTGGGCAAGAGGTTTCCCAAGGTCCTTGGTAGGCCGGTATGCTGATGTCACAGGATAGATGCAAAGAACTGTACAGGGAGTAGGTTAGAAAAAGTTTATTTAGGCTGAGGCGGAAGGATCGCCGGAGCTCAGCAGGTCGAGGCTGCGGTGGCCGGGAGCAGCCACTGCACTCCAGTATGGGCGACAGAGTGAGACTCCAACTCAAAAAAAAAAAAAAATAGGTAAGTTAGAAAAAAAAAAGGTTGATCCACCTCCTCAAGGGGGCCGAGCAGTGAAGAAGCATTTGGCACTGAATGTTTGAAGCTGGTTGCTTATAAGACTTTCTAGAGAAGGCCAGGAACAGGAGCATTTCTGTGAAAAGTAACCTTGTGTGTGTGGAGGGGGGGTTGTCATGGCGATTAGCTGTTCTGGATGGCAGCAGCCACATAGTTGATTACTAGGCAGGGAGAGTCGCCCAAGGTCTGTAAAACAAAGTTTCAAGACACAAATGTTAAGTTTCAAATGTCATTGGATTTAGGGAACAAAAAGGCATTCAGCTGGGAGTGTATTGTCCACAGGAAAATTGTAGGAGGGCTGGAGTCATCATAATGGTTCATTTCTTTTATCTTGGTGTCCAAATGGTCTGTCATACAAGACATCCTTGGAGCAAGATGTCAATGATAAAGTCCTAGTGCCTGTTATTGGGGGGAGGTTACAGTTTTACTAGTTTACTCATCGGTGACTTTAAAGAGTGGAGTTAATTAAACTTAAATTCAGAGCAAAAGAGTTAGCAGAGCTGATTACACAATAAATATTATTTACTAAAGTATACCACTAATTGGTAGTTATAACAAAACAAAAATATAAGCCAATGCCCAGCTGCCTTCCCTCAATGGCCAAGGTAACCCCATTTTTTGTTGTTGTTGTTCTTTCCTAGTTCCTGATATTCCATGTGGAAGTCTGTTGTAAGCAATGTGAAAAATGCATCTTGTGCAAGAGGGACATATGGGCACGCTATACATTTTATTTTGGTGAATGACTGAATAAATACTTCCACAAGTCACATATATTAAACAACCTTATAATCCAGAAGTGTGAAGTATAGGGGAGATGGTAGGCAGGAGGGCTGGGGCAGGAAGCTCTTTGAGGAGCCAAAAACCACTGACATGTAATAATGAAATTAATCTCATGCTCCTGAATATCGCTCATGGGAGCCCCTGAGCCCTGTGTGCAAAGCCTGGCTGTCATATTTACCTAGAGGCCTGGCAAGCCTGGTGTTCACAGCATATTGGAGCAGAAATTAAAAGGACATAGCAGTTGTTGTAAAATAATAAAAGCCCAGTATCCAAATTGCTTAATGGGTAGGGGTTTCCTTATGGGGTGATGAAAATGTTTTGGAACTAGGCGGAGGTAGTGGTTGTACAACACCGTGAATACACTAAATGCCACTGAATTGTTGCACTTTTTTTTTTTTTTTTGAGTTGGAGTCTCACTCTGTTGCCCAGGCTGGAGTGCAGTGGCACACTCATGGCCACCCCAGCAGCGACCTGCTGGGTTCCAGTGATCCTTCTGCCTCAGCCTTCCAAGTAGCTGGAACTACAGGCATGTGCTACCACAC
>CAUYQG010157043.1:0-26871 GCA_963574415.1 Tarsius wallacei | reverse complement strand
AATAATCAGAACCGAAAGTGCTTCCAGTTCAGTGGATGAAAAGAGGCTTACCACATATGAGTGAGAGTGTGTGGTACTCAGTTATTTGTTTCTGTAATAGATCACTGAGTATTATAGACTCTAAGTCTATCCAAATTGCTGCAAAGTTCATAATTTTGTCCTTCTTTATGGTTGCATAATATTCCATCATGTATCTTATGTGATACAATACTGTACTTACATCACAGAATGCTTCTAAAGAAAGAATGTCTTTCAGAAGAAGGAATAAAAATGTGGGTGGTTAACCAAGGAAGCTTTGAGGAAAAGCATGTTTTTGAGCCCTTTCCTAATCAGCTCATTTAAAATTTCACTCCTCATCCTCTAATCTCTAATTCCCATTCCTGCCTTATTTCCTTTTATGTTATTCTTATCTAGAATAGGTGTTATGAGAATAGTTTTTTTATGCCTGTGTTCTTCATTGCTGTGTCTCCAATGCCTACTAGACTATTAGAGAGAGTCTAGAGTATGGTAAATACATGGTAGATACATGTATAGTGAATGAATTAGCAAAAGAATGCGTGGAGGCCATTGTTTTGTTAAGCCAGGTGATGTGTCCTTTGAACTATGACCACCGTGTTTTCTTAGCTTTGGCCCCCTACCCTACCTTGGGGAGGTGAATCTCCTCTCTCTCTTTTTCTCTCTCTCTAATTTATTTTCTAAATATACTATATTTTCCAATCTAAAAGAAATGAATGGATAAGTAAATAAATTAAAGGGATCACAGAAGCAAGTATAACTATTTCTTTGGCAAGTATTCCCTACTGCTGATACAATAAAAAGATGATCTTTGGCAGAATCCATAAAACATCACAAAGTCATAATTTGATTATGGTTTGGATTCAAGTATGTGTTTGCCTAAGGAGAGAAAGAATGTGCTATCTTTGAAATGACATGGGCCTGGTGACAGTAGTTAGTCTCCCTGGATTCTAACAAATTGGCACTCACATTTTACTTTGAGCTGCCGTATATAAATAGGCACAGGGAGAAAGGGAGTGAATGAACTGGTTATGCCAACTTTTGGATTCCTGTTATGTATTTTTCATTGTGCATTCATAAATTAGCATTTGGGTTTTATACATTATTCTTGTGAACTTGTTTCACTGTGTGCACTTTTTAGCAGTGAGTAGATTCACCTGTGCCCTTATATGTGAGTCACTCAGGTTTCAGATTATTTCCAAATAATAATCAAATTAATGCCAAGTGTTAGACCCTAGAGCAGCGTGAATTCACCAAGGTCACAAACACGACTCTGTGAAGCTATTTCCACCTCTACCTAAAAGAGACTTTCAACATTATTTTAATGCATATAATATTTTAATAAACACAAAATCTTACACTGCCTTAATTGTGACTTGAAATTTCTGAATACCTAAGTGATGCTTACTTCATAATTTTCTTATTCAAATTAAACAACTGCCCCTTTATCCACCCTTATTCCTTCCCCAGATGATTCCGGCTTGTCCACTTGGTTGAAAAATCACTACTTCAAAGGAATCTCCCACTAGCACACTTGTAGGGTTGACAGTCCCCCAACCTTCAGCTGTGGCAGGAAGGCCCTTTTCCTTTGTAGTGGACCACCATCAGCTTTCCTCTAACTCCTATGCATTTGTCTTTGCCTCTGGAACAAAGAAGCCTGGGTAAGTTCCCCTTTCAGAATAGAATTCTGTGAAGACTTCTTTCATTGCCTCCCTTGTCTTCTAATGTTTTGAACCCAGAATAAAAAAAAAAACATAAACAAATAAGCACAAAACAAAACCAGGGAGCATACAGACTGGATTGATCTACATGGGGAGGAAGAGAAGGGAATGTGAGCCTGAGGTTGAAGCCCCTCACTCCACCACCAAGATAAAGCTCTCTAGTCTGCCTTCAGTCCCCGTGTATACAGTTTACCAGCACAGTGAAGCTTGGACTGGCATCTCTTTGTGAGGCTCAGAGTTTCCCAGTCTTTCTTTTTATGTAGGTGTCCTCAGGCTATGACATTACCAGGAGCTTTAACAATAACCATAATAATAACAACAACACAAAATGTAAGGGACTTTGCCAGGATGTGCCCAGGGAAGGATCCTGTATCATCTAACAGACTGCCATGGGAGAGTTTTCTGTGTTTTATTCCCCTAGGTGATGGTTCTTTCATTACTAACAATTTGTCCCCCATCTATGTACTCTCTTCCATAGTCCCCCAGAGCTGCCTTCTCAAGCATCCATGTGCATATGAATCACCTGGGGATCTTGTTAAACTGTAGATACACAATGTAGAATGTAGGGTGCCCACATTCTGCATCTCTAACAAGTTTCCCAGTAAGGACCATGCTACTGGGACATAGACCACGCTTTGAGTAGCAAGGCTCATGGGCTGTCCAATTGAGTTTTCTGCAATGAAGGAAACGTTCTATAATCTTCCTGATTAGCCACTAGCCACATGTGCTTATTGAACACTTGAAATATGGCTAGTGTGACTAAGAAACTGAGTTATTATTATTATTACTATTATTATTATTATTTTGAGTTGGAGTCTCACTCTGTCACCCAGGAGGGAGTGCAGTGGCATACTCATGGCCACCCCAGTGTCAACCTGCAGGGCTCGGGCAATCCTTCTGCCTCAGCCCTCCAAGTAGCTGGAACTACAAGTGTGCGCTACCACACTCGGGTAATTTTTTTGATTTATTGTAGAGATGAGGTCTCACCATGTTGCCCAATTTAAATTTGAATAGTCATATGTAGCTAATGACAACTGTATTGGACACTGCAGCTCTACAGTAGGGACCAAACAGCAAACTTTATGTAAAAGACCAAATAGTAAATATTTTAGGTTTTTGTAGGCCACATGGACTCTGTCACAAGTACTCAATTCTGCCATTGTAACATGAGGAAAAATAATAGACAATGCATAAATGAATAGATATGGCTGCATTCCACTAAAACTTTATTGACAAAAGTAGGTGGTGGACTGATTTTGGCCCATGGGCTGTGCTTTGCAGATCTCTGCTTTAGAGTATAATTTGGTGATGTTAAAAAAAATTTTTTTAATAACCTGAAGCACATTCCTGAGACTAAAATGAATGCCTTTCTTTACATTTAAATCTGAACTGCATAAAATATTAGTTTGCTTTTAATCCATAAAAATTCTATAAGCACATTGTTTTATAAAATTGAAACCTAATGGTCTATGTTATTGTATAAAACTATTGCCCATGAATATTTATTACTATTGGTGTACTAAATAACTGTTCTATACACATGCCCATGCACACACAACCACACACACTTTTGTGTGTGTTTTTAGTCTTGGAATCCTTACTGCACTACCGTTCATAAAATATAATCAGGCTCTACATGCTACTATGCAGCCAACATTTCTAAGATACTAGCCTTTCAACTCGATGATTGTGGCAGCTGGGATATTTTCTCTTAGTATATGTACTCTATCAGCATAAGAAACACGTGTGCAATCAATCTCTAGTAATCTAACTGCATTCTTTTTCTATTGTTTTACATGAAGGATGCTGGGACTAATTTTTAAATTATGTGTTTTACTAAGTAGGTAACATTTTTCTAGTTATGCTATCTATCTTGAAATGATGAATAGCATGCTAGAATATTGTTAGTTTGCATCATTAACCATTAGAAATAGTAAGGAGTTATATAGTTATCCCTGATTGTGCTAAGTACAAAACATTTTTCTTTAAAATGAGCAATCTAAAGATAATCACATTTTATAGATGCAAATGATTTCACATTTCCTATGAATACAACCTTTGTTCAAAAATCATTATTGTGCCAGTTTAATAAGCCACCACACTGAAATGGCTGTAAATGTGCTTGGGAAATAAGATAAATATTAATGGGACACTGGTCAGCAGTCATACCTAGAGTCTGGTAAGGAACAGTAGACAACGGTGGCATAACCAGAATGACTTTGGCCCGGAGTGTGCTGGAACTTCATACTATGGGATCCTCCAAAGAAGTTGCCATGATCTACCCATCACACCTAAAGTCAACCAATGGCCCAAATCACTGTTTCTAAAGATGATGCAGTAAGCTTGTATTCATTTGGGGCTAATATTGATATATGAAGTATATAACTTCTGATGGAGGTGACAAATTAGCAGGCATCTGGGCAAAGGGACTACTTGCAGTCAAGTGAGTTACAGTGCCATGGTTAACCTGACAGGTAAAGGGTGAAAAGTTGTGGAACAGCAATCAAGCCAGTGATTTGTTGTGTGAGAACCAAGAGTAAGGAACCCAAGCCTTCTAAGAACACCAGTTTTGCGTGTTATGGATCAAAACTTTTCCAGTGAAGAAGTATATATGATTAAGGACTAAGCATATGTGACGTGGGCTATATGGTAAAGAGCACATATTGTGACTCTAACCTAGGCATCTTAGATCCTACTCTAGTCTCTAGTTCTTTGTGGGCATGGGGCTTCCAATATCTTACCAGCCCCAAGGTAAGGCAATAAGGCAGAGGAATGTAGGGTTTCAAAACTAGGACAAGACCTTTTTATGTTGCAAGTTCTTATACCCCCTTTAAAGCTTAGAACAAATATCTCGTCATTGTTAGCATTCTCTATCCAACCTTCTCTTTGCCTTCCTCTTACCTTTGATCTCTCATAGTACCTGGTATGCACCTTTACTATCACATCACAGTGTACATGCAGCCTTTCAGTTGAGTTTATGTATTCCTCTCCCCTGTTGGACTGCAAACTTCTTGAGGGTAAGGACTGTCTTGTCCATCTCTGCCTCCTCAATGCCTAGCCTAGTGTCTGAAACATGGTAAGTACCAATAAAGAGAAAAAGAAGTTTAAGTTGAATATACAAAGCCAAATTATAGTTATGTGAAAATAATTTTATTATCAAAGTTATCCATTTAATTAAAGAACATTTTCAAAATGCATCAAGTAAAAAGGAATATAATATTTTTTTACAAATCTGAAATTAGACTCCACATAGAACATTTTAGCTTGATTTTTACTTATATATTATAAACATTTCCTTATTTTATAATTCTACAAAAAATGTTTTTTCTAAGTATGATGATAAAGGTGTTGGTGCTAACCAAGCATTCCATTTTTCCCTATACATTTCTCAATTCCTTTGCAGTTACGTAGAGATTCATGATTAATAATTGCCAATGGGTATAAGCAGAAAAGACAAAAGTCATTTCTAGGCCATTGCATGAAAGAGCTGGCATGAGCATCCACCAATTTATTTCTTTTTCTGCTGAGTGACTAAAGATATACTATGGTTGATTTTCTATCAGCTTTTGTTCCTGAATGACCATGCCGAGTTGGAACTTCTGCCATTCTCTGTTGAACAATACAATACTTGGTTAGCACAAGTGAGAAATACATCCTTTCTTTGGTAACTCACTGGGATTTCTAGGTTAAGTTGTTATAGCAGTGTATCTGTCTATCCTCACTAATACAAGTACATATAACACTACTGTATGGATATACCACACAGTAACAATTTCCTGTTGTATGATATTTTAATTGTTTCTTTTATTTTGCTAATGTGAACAACATTGTAGTATAATATAATACTGTTATTATATGTATGTTTTGTGGAAATCATGATTATTTTTTTAAGATAAATTCCTAGAAATAAAATTGCTAAGACAAGGAATTTACTATATCTTACAACTTTTTTTTCAGAAAGATAATGCTTATCTATAATTTCATTATCAATATATATGAGTGCTAGTTTTTACATGCCTCACTAAATTGAGTATTATTGTTCTTTAGAATACTTGCAAATGTAATAGGTAAAAACTATATTGGTTTCAAATCTGATTCATTTTAGCAGTAAGATGGCCTTAATATTGACAGATTTTCATTGGAACTGTTTCTTAATGGCTCCTGTTTCACAAGTATAAGTAACTTGCAGATGGAGGTAGTACGTATTCAGTATAGTTACTTTTGGAAATACGATAGAGATGAATTTGTCAATATAACTGGTGTCTCAAAAACACCTGTCAGCGCAATAAATGAATTGAATCATTATATTGTTTTAGGAATTGTAATTTATACAGAAGTTTATTCCTGCACTATGAAAAAAATAAAAAGGATAACTGATTTCCTGAAACAGTTTTCAGATTCTAGGAGAGCTCATTGCTATAGTTCCTGCTCATGAAAAACTAAAAAAAAAAAAAAAATTCCTGACCCAAATGATTTAAGTAATAATATATCTTGAAATAATAAAGGGTCCAAAAATCTGTTTTTATTAAAAGAATAAGGTCACAGTGAAACTGTGTCCCAAGTGCATACTACATAGTCAGTATTCAATAAGTGATTTGAGGAAGACAGGAAGGAAGGAAGAGATAAAAGTAATATGTCATGTATTTGGAAAAAGAAGGATGTAGAGACATCATCATGTATAATCCTTTATTTGAAAGTGAACTCAAAGTAATGAAGTAGTTTCCCCAAGGTTCCAAGCTCATAGTCAGGAAGTTGTTGGAGTGAGACACAAGCCCAAGTCTCTTAGCTCCCTCCAGTGCATCTATAGCATTGAATAGCTGGTTGTTATTTCTCTACCACCTGAGTAAATTTGGGTGAGAAGCAATTTCTCAGTAGTTATCAAGCACCTATATACAGGACTTTGTGGTAGATTCTGTGAGTCCACAGGGGTCTCATAATCCAGTAAGGGAGATTGATGTGAAATCAATCAAGAGCTGTGATAGAGGTCCACGAAGAATGGTGTTTAGGAAGCCAAGGAATGTGGTACATACACATGATGGAATATTACACAGCCATAAAGAAGGACAAAATTATGGACTTTGCAGCAACTTTGATGGAGTTAGAGTTTATAACACTCAGTGATCTATCACAGAAACAAAGATCTGAGTAGTACATGTACTCATTCATAAGCAGACCCTGGACATTTATCATAACATTATAAAAAAGGGATTAGCAGGAGGAGGACACTGCTAGGGGATGGAGGAGGGCACATAACATCAATAAGAATACCCAATCTCAATCTAGGCACAGCAGAGACCAAAGGAAGACCCAAACTTTACCTGTATGATGACTACTTATGTACCTAACCCTGAACTGTACCCCACATCTTTAAAATAAAACAACAACAACGATAAAATAAACCCAAACAAAAAAAACACCAGCCAAGGGAGTAGAGAAGCATTCCAACTGTGGCACTAAAGAAGGTTTTTTTTTTTTTAAACAAAACAAAACAAAACAAATTTTATTTACTTGCTTTTTAGGAGCTGGCTTTTGTGTTGTTTCCAAAGATTAGTAAGATTTCAATAGCAAGAGGAGGAGAGGAGATAGTCTTAAACTAAGAAAAAACTAAACAAACAAAACATTTGAAAATAATGCACAGGTAAACTAAACATTCTGTGGTAAGGAGGCAGTAGAGTTTCATGACTAAGAGCTAGGTTTGAGTGCTAGCTATGTTACTTATTGCATTATTTTCATTTCAGTTTCATTAATTCTGTTCTGAGCTTCATCATTTTTTTTCTTCTGCTACCTCTGGGTTTGGTTTGTTCAAGTTTTTCTAGTTCCTTGAGGTGTGAGTTTAGGTCATCAATATTAATTCAAAGGATCAATGAAACAAAAAGTTGGTTGTTTGAAGAGATAAACAAAATTGATAGACCCTAGCTAGATTAATTAAGAAACTAAGAAGACTCAAACAGCCTTAATCAGAAATGAAAAGGGAGAGATTACAACTGATATGAAGGAAATTCAAAGGATCATCTAAGACCATTTTGAACACATCTATGTGAACAAACGGGACAATCTAGAAAAAAATGGATAAATTCTTGGAAACATACAACCCCCCAACATTAAATCAGGAAGAAATAGAAACCCTGAACAGACCAATAATGAGTAGAGAGATTGAAAGCGTAATTAAAATTTCCCAACCAAAAAAGTCCAGGATCTGATGGACTCATAGCTAAATTCTACCAGATCTTCAAAGAATGGGTACTGATTTTTGTGAAGCTTTTAACAACATGGATGTAGATCATCATCCTAAGTAAACTGACTCAGACAGAAAACTGAACATCACATGTTCTCACTCATATGTGGGAGCTATGTGGTCACAAAGATGGCAATACTAGACACTGCGGACACCAATAAGGGGGGAGTGAGGATTAGGGTTCAGAAACTACCTCTGGGGCACAATGTTCACTATCTGGGGAATGGGTCACCTGAGACCCCGTATCCACCATTACACAATATGTCCAGGTAACAAATACTCTTGTGTACCCTTGAATCTAAAATAAATAAAGAGTTTTTTCAATTGGAGATTTAAAAATGTACATCTGCAGAGTTGTTGGGAGAATTAGTAAACTGATGTATATACAGCAGACACTGGTGATACCAGATCCATCTGCAAATTTCTGGTGCTTTCCAAACTTCAGAAGATTGCCCTTGGGCACTGAAGCTGCCTTACAGGTTTGAAGAGCTAGAAGTGCCTGGGAGTTTTACTTCCTCTTCTAGGGGTGGCCCGAAGGCAAGAGCTGACTGACGTGGGAGGACAAAAGCCCAGCTTCTTTGCCAGAGGTAGAAGAAACTTCAGTGTCATTTATTCTTTAGTGTTCCCCTTGTGAGAAGGCCAAGGTTGGTTCTTCATCTGAAATTGCATACTTGTGAGGCCTCTTCCTCTTCCCCATTCTGCTTCCTCCCCTCCCTTACTCTTTTTTCTCCTGGGAGCACTTCCTCAAGAAATACCACATACTCTGATCCTTGACTTACAGTCTGCTTCTGTGAGAACCTTACCTAGGACAGTCTGTGAGTGAAAGTGCTTTGTAAACTATAAATAGGGGGGACCATATGTCCTAGTTTGCCTGTAACACTCCTGCTATATACCTGTTGGCCTAGTGTACGTATTAGTAGCATCTCCTTTCACGTGCAAAAAGATACATTTTCTGGTTACCTTTAGTATAAAGTCCTCCAGAGATGCTTGAAAAATAGGAAGTGAAATTAATTATAATGATTGAACTCAGTCAAGCAACTAATTTACCTAATCTTTCCTCAGTCAATGAGGTGTTTGACAATGAGGTGGCATCAAAATTTGAAGATGAGTACTGTGATTTTTCTAAAATCACATTCAGAATGTGACGTACTTGTTATTACCTACAGAGCGGATATGAGGCTATGCTTTAAAAGCATAGACTTTACTATTACTTAATAGTAAAGTTACTTATAGATTTTAAAAATAGCACATATCCAATAAATTATTATTAAAATCATATACGATGTGGAAAACGAAATCTATGTTAAACCAAAAGTCATCAGCAACAACATTAATAGCTATAGTAAATTTTTTATTATTAACCTACTCAGGTTTTACTCATAAATAGCTCTTTTGATGCTTTAAAGCCTTGGACAATTCCCACAAGAGAATAGAAAGTGCATTTGTCAGGTAGGTCAATGTCTGGAGTCTCTGTGTAGATGTTCATTTTGCTAGTTGGAGAGGCTGAATTGGCAGCTAAGATCTTAATGGTGTTCAAGATATTGTTTTACTAGTTGGGAAATAAGGCCAAAATTTTAAGAACTGTCAACAGGCAAGACAAAGGAATTCCTCTTATATAATGCTTATGGCTACATCAGGTGACAAATAGGTTTAAGTACTTGCAGAAGTCTGTGTATTTCCAGGGAATATAGATGACTGGTGGTCCTCAAGCAGTAGAGGAATGAGCCTAGAAACTTGGTTTTTCTGTGACCCAGCCAATTGCAAAGAAACACCTTTTCTGGAAACAGATCCTTCAAATTCCCTATCTTGTGAGTATTTATTCTCAACCACATTTGAGTTGTATATACACAGAAGCCTATTACCTTTCCAATTTCAGTCCTTCTGAAACTAATATTTTTGTATACCTATTCATATATCCACATTTTATCCACTTGATGGAATGAATTAAGGGTAAATCGTGTTTCTTTACAATTGTCTTAAAGGCCTAGGATACACTGATTAGCAGATTTTCCTATCATTTAGTCATGATACTCTAATTACATTAAAGCAGATTGCCTATGTCCCTGTATTATAATATAGAAATTTGTACTAAGTATTTTTAAGAAAACTATTGCAACTAAGTATAAAACAGGAACATGATATCTTTTCTAACAATTATTAGCCTCAATATAATTTTAAAAGTTCTTCAGCATTTCTGTAAAGATAACTTTGAGCAGGGAACTACGAGCAGGGAACTATGCTGGGGCTACAGCGGTGAATACTTTGAAAACTGTTTCTGTCCTTATAAAACTCAATCAATAAAATATGTCCAATAAAACTTTTGCTCTGTGATTGTGCTTGGTTGGTGTGTGTGTGTCTGTGTGTGTGTGTGTGTTAAATTGAAGGGGATAATTTTCAGTTAAAAAAACTGTGATCAGGCCAACTTACTATGAAATGATAATTGAACTATCTTTTCTCTTCTATGGAGACTGTTTGCAAGATCTGAGCTGAGTGTGGTGTTCTGATAGGAGAACTAGTGTTTTATTCACTGCTGACATGCTTGGTTTTAGTCTTACACCTATAGTGTTAGAAATTTAAAAATCATTGACATTATGAGCTGAGACAATTCTCATCTTACAAGTAAGGCTCTTCCATCTTGACCTATGTGGAAAGTGGTTTAATTCTAAAACACTGAAAGGAAAAAAATATATAAGCCTGATTTTTACCAATCCTTGATTGGATGATGATAAAATATTGCTACAGTTTCCAAGAGATGTTACTATTGAAAGAACTTGGGTAAAGAGTGTACAGGGCTTCTCTGCATAATTTCTTATAATGGCATGTGAATACACAATTATCTAAAAATAAAGAAAGTTTAATTAAAAAAATAACAGGATAGATCTCATCCTTTGTACCCTTAAAGCTGTCTCCAATTTCCACAGACGGAAGTATCGAAGAACAATAGCAATGATGACATTTTTCCAGCAGCTTGGATATGAATGCACTGATTATGAGGATATATAATTTAAGAACTGTACCTCCAAGAAATAGTAGCTTATTTTTAAATGGAAATATATTTCTTGAGAGCATCTTCTTTGAAAACATGAATGTCATGTAACTCATTAGCTTAGACTCTAGAGATTGAAGTCATAAATTTACTCCTCACTTGGGTTCATCATATAATTACTAATTCCTGACCATGGATTCCCCTATCCTCCTTCCTTCTTTGTCAATTGTCTGGCAAATGTGTGCTTTAATAAGAAAGAATGTGTAGGAAAGTAGGGAATGAGCAGAGCTTCAATCCTTGGAGAACCAGGAGTGTTGCATTTATTTATGCAGACCAATGTTTTTATACTAAAATAGTCCCTTGAACAGAGATTATGCCCGCAACATTGTCATTGGAGACAGGACTGAGTCTTCTGCTTCTAAAAAGATGTCTATCAAAATGGTCTTTCCTTACTCTCCCAAGTAAAACAGTCATAAAATGCAAAGGAGTCAGGTGACCCAGCACACAAGAGACACAATAAATGTTTGCTGAGTTAATTATCGTTACACAAAAGACTAGAGAGAGAAGAATAAAACATTCTAGTAATTATGCTTGATAGAGTTTACATTCCAGTGAATTGAGATAACCAACATACAAATTAATGAATAAACCAGATAGTATCAGATAATAAAATTAATGATGGAGTAGACAACTACTTTAGATTAGATTTTCAGGAAAATATCTCTCTGAGAAAGTGGCATTTAGCAGTTACCTAAATGGTGAAAAGAAAAAAGCCATGTGAAAATAATGGAGAAAGAAAACTATAGGCATAGGGAATGGAAACTTTAAGTCCTTGAAGCCAGAATGTGCTTGGCTAGTTTGAGAAATGCCAAGACAGGTATTTCTGTGACATACTGAGCAAGGAGTAGAATGGTACCAGATGATGCAGGACTTCATAGTCTCTGGTGAAGGGTCTGACTTTTATTCTGAAGTTCATGGGAAACCGTTGGTAGGTCTGTCAGGGATTGTATGAATTATCTATCTTTATTATTGAGGTTGCCAACTTACCTTGGCTACCAGACCTCAGGACCATGAGAGATGGGTATTTCCTACTCTTATGTGGGTGGTAGGAAGACACAGTTAGCAATACAGTTTCTGTGAGAGTGAGTATATTGGACAGACCTGACTTTGAGTACTGGCTTTGCTATTTCCTAGGGGTGAGACCTTGGAAAACCTACTTAACCTTTCTGATTCCTCTTATTTTTCACCTCTAAAATGGAGATAAAAACAGTAGTTATTTTCTTGTAGTTTCTGTGAGGATTAAATGTGTTAATGCAGGAAAAGTGCTTAACTACATTCCTGACACATTTTAGGAGCTCAATAAATGTTAACTATATAATTTATTTTGAAGATGAGGACAAACAAACAAAAAAGCACCGAATATATATGTAGTTAACATTTACTTGAGGCAGTATGTGGATGCATGTGCTTGTGTGTGTGCACTTGAGTTCAAAGCCACGCTTCATCACGTAGTAGCTTTAGAACCTTGGGAGAGTAACTGGACCTCTACATACTTCAATTTTCCCATCTGCAAAATAAAGATGATAATAGTGTCCTCCTGCATTTGTTAGGATCAAGTATGTTTGGCTTTATAAAACAGAAAACCAAGAATAATAGTTTATCTTTCATGTGAAAGAAGTCTAGAGGCAAGAAATCCAGGACTAGCATGGCATTTCCAACACCACCGGGGACTCAGTCCCCTGCTGTTTTTATGTTCCACCATACTAGCACCTCGGGCTTCCATCACTATGTCATTCATCATTCAAGAAGACTGCTGGAGTTCCAATCATTTGGACCACATTTCATGCAGCAAGGAGATATAGTTGGAGGAAGGCAAAAAGGGCCCATCTCTGTGTTGAGACAGTCTCCTTTTTTATTTTAATTTTTTTAACTTTTAATTTTTTTATTTTAAAGATGTGGGGTACAATTCAGGGTTAGGTATACAAATGTTCATTATGCAGGTATCCTTGTTGATGAGGTGTGCCCCCCCTCCCTGGCAGTTTCCCACTACTGCCAATCCCTTTCTTATAGTATTATGATAATAGTTCAAGGTCCGCTGATAAGTAAGAACATATGGTACTCTGTTCTTTGTTTCTGTGATAGATCACTGGGTGTGGTAGACTCTAAATCCATCCAAGTTGCTGCTAAGTCCATATGTTTGTCCTTCATTATGGCTACATAATATTCCATCGTGTATATGTACCACATTTTTTTTATCCAGTCCAACTTTGATGGGCAGCATGGTTGGCTTCATGTTTTTGCTATTGTGAATAAAGCTGCAACAAACACATGTGTGCAGCTATCTTTTTTGTAGAATGATTTGAGTTCCTCTGGGTATATTCCTAATAGAGGGATTGCTGGGTCATATGGAAAGTCAATTTCAAGTTCTTTCAGAAATTTCCACACTGTATTCCAAACAGATTGCACTAGTTTGCATTCCCAACAATCCTTAGCAAAAGAAGCAAAGCAGGAGGTATCACACTTCCAGACTTCAAACTTTACTGTAAGACTACAATAATCAAAACAGCCTGGTATTGGTACAAGAACAGGCATACAAACCAATGGAACAGGATAGAGATTCTGGAAGCAAAGCCACAAATTGTCAACCAACTCATCTTTGACAAAGGCTCCGATAACAACCACTGGGGAGAGGAGAATCTATTCAGTAAAAGGTGCTGGGGAAACTGGCTGATCACATGCAGAAGATTGAAACAGTTCACCTACCTATCACCATACACAAAAAATCAATGGATCTAAATGGATCAAAGACCTAAACATAAAATCTCCAACTATAAGAACCTTAGAAAATGCAGGAGACACCCTTATGGAAATTGGAACTGGCAACAAGTTCCTATTCAAAACCCTAAGTACCCATGCCATAAGAGATAAGATAGATAAGTGGGACCTCATCAAACCAAAAAGCTTCTGCAAAGCCAAAGAAACCATCAGGAGAGTGGGGAAACAACCCACAGAATGGGAAAAAAATATTTGCCAACTGCATATCTGACAAAGGCCTAACATCTAGGATTTACAAGGAACTCAAAAATGCCAAAAGGAAAACAAACAAACAAACAAACAAAACAGCCCCATTAAAAAGTGGGCAAAAGACATGAATAGACACTTCTCAAAAGAAGACATGTGAACAGCCAACAGGCACATGAAAAAATGCTCAGCCTCACTAATCATCAGAGAAATGCAAATCAAAACCACATTGAGATACCACCTAACCCCAGTAAGAATGGCCATCATTAATAAAACAAGCAACAACAGGTGCTGCTGGCAAGGATGCGGAGAAAAAGAGACAGTCTCCTTCAGTAAGACTGTCTTGGGGTCTGACATCATCTAGTTATATGTAAGTGTGACTACATGTAGCTGCAATTGAGGTTAAAAAATGTTTAATTGGTGGCATCGCTGCACCAAGTGAAATCATAGTTCTCTGTATGAAGCAAGAAATAAGAGTAGATACTTGATAGGTAGCAGGCAGGCATCCCATGCCTCAAAAGAAGATAGTTTTAAAGATTATATGAAGTCATAATACAGTAGTTCCCTTTTATTCATGGTTTTGATTTCTGCAATTTCAGTTACCTGCTGTCAACCACGATCTGAGAATTTTAAATTAAAAATTCCAGAAATAAACAATTCATAAGTATTAAATTGGCTATCCTGAGTAGTCTGATGAAATCTCACACCATCCCTTTCCACCTCAATCAGGACATGAATCCTACCTTTGTCCAGCATATTCACTGCAGTAGATGCTATGTGTCTGTTAGTCACTTAGTAGCCACCTTCATTATCAGATGATGGCAGCAGTATTGCAGTGCTTGTGTTCAAGTCACCCTTATTTCACCTATTAATAGCCTCAAAGCACAAAAATGTAATGCTGGCAATTCAGATATGCCAAAGAGAAGCAGTCAAGTGCTTCTTTTAAGTGAGTGAAAAGGTCAAAGTTCTTGACTTAAGTTCTTTCCTTAATAAGGGGGAAAAATGGCATATGCTGAGGTCGCTAAGATCTACACTAAGAATAAATCTTCCATTTGTAAAGTTGTAAAGAAGGAAAAATGAAATGTGTGCTCATTTTGCTATTGCACCTTAAATAGCCACAATGTGTGATAACTTATAGTATATTGTTATAAGTTTTCTATCATTGTGTCTAATCTCCTACTGTGACTAATTTAAAAATTAGACTTTAACATAAGTATGAGGGAGACCCCCAAATGCCTGGAATTTCTTGAAAATGGGGGGGGGCAGGATTGGCAGTTGAGGGAAACTGCCAGGGGAGGGAGGGGTACAACTCATCGAAAAGGGTACCTGCATAATGGACATTTGTACACCTAAGCCTGAGTTGTACCCCACATCTTTAAAATAAAGAAAAACAATGTGCATTTATTCTTACGTGTTTAAGCCTCAGTCACCTTCAAAGTACTCTCTTTTTGATGTAATACACCTGTCTAGATGCTTTTTCCACTGCTCAAAACAATTTTTTAACTTGTCAGTTTTGATGCCTTTTAGTGCTTCTGCTGTTTTTTGTTTCACCTCTTCACATCATCAAAACGTTGCCTTTGAGGACTGTTTTCATCTGGGGAAACAAAAAAAAAAAGTTGCTTAGGGTAGATGGGGTGAATAGGGAGAGTGGGGCACAGGAGTCATGCTGTTTTTGATTAAAAAAAACTGCTAAACACCCCATGTGGTGTGGACAGGTGCACTCATCATAAAATGGGCAAATGTGTTGAAATAATCTCCAAAAAAATTCACTGAAGCCTCTCACAAAAATACTAGCTGGTACACCAATACCAATCGGTTCCTAGAACTTACCTAGCAGGGAAAGCCTGTACTACAAGGGACCTACCCTCCAAAAAATAAATCCAGTTTTTCTAGGTTCCCCTCATATGTATGAATAGAAAAATGTATATTTTTACATATATATGTAAACTCTACTATATATTTTTACATATATATGTAAATACACACACACACACACACACACACACACACACACACACACACATATATATGGGTTTGTTACTATCCACGGTTTCAGGCATCCATTGGGGGTCTTGGAACATATCCCTCAAGGGAAAGGGGCTTCTGTATATGCCCTTATACATAAGGGCTACTATATAAACAAAGCCTTTAGCTCAGTTCCTGACAGATACTAAGTACTTAATAAAGAGGGTGGAATGCATGCCCTTCCCAATAAACTCTTCCTCTAAGAACACTTAGATGAATTAAAAAACAAAACAAAACAAAAAACTTGAATGCTGTGTTGCTTGAAGAAGCTCACTGCTCATATTAAATGGTGCCACGTTTTCACTGGATTTTGGTGGCCTTAAATGACTTGAGTTGAAAAACCTGTGAAGCTTCATCCTCAAGAAAATATTTCTGGCTTAATTATGACAATCTTTCTTCCTAAAGAGCCAGATTATTTTTTACCTATAACAGACTATAGTCCTGGCAGAAATAGGAGATCAGCAAATTCTGACCTCTGAGTTTGGTATTTTAGATCTCTTCCTCTGCCCAACTTTAGTTGGAGCCAGCAACACGTGAGGGAATGGGCTACTTTTCAGTGGATAATCTTTTAGAAGGGAAATAAAAACAAGGGAACAGAATCTTGGATTCCAGCAGGCATCATGGACTAATAAGAATCTGCTACTTCTATTCGTTTTGACAGGATTACCTTAATTGTTTCTAGAGCTCCGTCACTAGTCACTAGCATTGTTCATTTTAAGCAGGCATATAAATTAAAGGTGCCTTTAATATTGTAATTAAAAAGTAACTTTTTGGAACTGTAGCCTGACTAAATGATTTATTATAAAGCCATTAGTTATTTTTTAATTTCATTAATGCCAAAGAAAAATTATTTCCTCAGAGAAATACAATGACTCTTACATGACCTCATAGGCACATACAAGTACCCAAATTTCTTGTGTCTTAATTTGAATAAATGAATATCAGACAACTTAATTAGAATAAATAGCAAAAAGAAAAGAAAGTTTCATTTGTAACTTGAATCATGCCCTGTCACTAATTCCAACCACGTTAATGGGTGGGCTGGTCTAATTCAAATTCCATTTTAAAGATGTTGGATGACTCATCTCTCTTTTGAGTTATGAATTTGCCCCTTGAGACTTCTTTTTCTACAATACACAGTTGTCAGGCTTGGGAGTGGAATATCATAAATAAGAACCTCTTTTTGTCAGGTGTACTGGGGCAGAAATGTACCACAAACACATTTTACACAATTTTAAGCAATGGGGGGAAAATGATACAGTGCAAAATTGATCACATTTTAAGTATCTTAAGCACCTAATTTAGATTTAATGAGACAAGTAGTGTAAAGGATTACATATCTTTTGTCTATTACATGAAAGTATCTGGAAACTTGAAAGAGTTGTTTTGAAAGAATTTAAGTATGCTCTCTTCCTGCAAGTGTAAGGACCCTTCCAAGTGTCTTTACTTTTTGTATTTGACTTGGCTTGTTGTGATGATTTCCTGAAGCCAAATGAATGCTCTAACCTAGATCTCTGTTTAAGCCTGTCTCTTGTCTCTTCTTTCCACTCCTCCCCAGTTCTGGTCTCCATCACATTTGAATTAATAGGCATTTTCTTTTGAGTCAAGCAGTTCAAAAAATTCACTAAATACATTTCTATAGAAAAAAACCCTCAGTGATGATATTTTACTTGCTCAAGAGAGTTGATTCAAGTACCTTCAAGTACAGTACAAGCCAGAATTTGTAAATATTAATTGCTGGATTAAAAATCTAACGTGAAACCTACCGTGCACAACCTACTGTGAGGCAGGAGGACTGTGTTTGCTGGGTTGAAGAGTGAGCTGAGCCTGGAGGGGGCAACTTCCTGGCATCGCTGTTCCTGGTGGTTGGCTTCATCTGGCCCTCATCCACCTGCAGTCGATCTTCCTATCTAGCCTGGCTCTCTTTCTGCCTCCTACAGCAAGGAAAGACACAAGTGTGAGCAACCAATTTTTGAGCACATACTATGTGCCAGGACTGTTGCATCCCTCTCATTGCGTTTATTCCTGAGTTAACTCTGAGAAGTAATACCAATCTTCACTTTTCAAATGTAGAAAATGAATGAAGTGACTTACCCCAAGCCTCAGAGTTAGCAAATAGAAAAATGGAGCTTTGAATTCAGACCTTTCTGGCTCTGGAAGCTGTGTTTTTAACTATGGAGCTTTGCTGCCTCTTATGAGATCCTGCCTCTTATGAGATACTGGCTTCCCACCCACCCTGATACTGAACACTATGTGCTTTATTCTGATTTATCAATCTTCCCTACTCTTCAGATGCTGCTGTCCTCACTTCTTGGGTTATCTGCTTCTTCTTGGTTCTAGACCTCCATTTCTTGCTCTCTTCTGGAAATGTGCCCATGCTCCCCACTGATCTGTTTGCTGTGGGATCATGGTGACCCACCAGCCAGAAACAAATAAGATTTTGCCACTAACACTTAGCTATTCAGTACAGCGGTAGTCCAATGGAATGGTTTTCATTTTCACTTTCCCATGTGCACAGCTGTATGTAGGTGTGAATTAACCAGACCAAGGCATAGTACTGTGCTGTGGGAGGGGTAATGGGTAGGCCATCTTACCATTGGTTAGGCAGAAGACACCTACCTAAAAGGCTGGAGTGAAAAACATGTGAAAGAGAGGACAAGATAGTAATTGGCAAAGACTTGTAACCAGTGCCTATTGAGAAGCCAGAATTTGACAGGAAACTGCAAGAAGAGAAAGGACTCTATTTGTGGTGTGATGCATAGGGCAATAATTTTTGAGATTATAGTTGAAAGATTTTCCAAGCTCTTACTCCAGGCAATGACTTAATATTGAAAAATATTGTTTTATGTTATTTTATTTTTTATTATAAAGATCTGGGATACAATTCAGGGTTAGGTATACAAACGTTGATTATGCAGGTACCCTTGCTGATGAGGTATACCCCTCTCTCCCCTAGCAGTTTCCCTCAACTGCCAATCCCACCACGCCCCCCGAGCCGAGAGTTTCCACTACTGCCAATCACTTTCTTATAGTATTATAATTGTTCAAGGTTCACTTATGAGTGAGAACATATGGTACTCTGTTCTTTGTTTCTGTGATAGATCACTGAGTATGATCGACTCTAAACCCATCCATGTTGCTGCAAAGTCCATATGCTTGTCCTTTATGGCTGCATAATATTCCATTGTGTATATACCACATTTCTTAACCCAGCCCAGCTTTACAATGTTAGTTTAATGTCTTAGTGCATCTCAGTGTCAGGAGTGCTTGCATGATGTGGAACATGGGAACAAATGCAAACTGGTTTAGTATGAGACACATGCTATAGTTTGGATGCTTGCCCTCCCAAACATCATGTTGAAATTTGATCTTTAATGTTGGAGGTGGGTCCTAATGAGAGGTGTTTGGGTCATGGGGCGTATGCCTCGTGAATAGATTAATGTCCTCTGAGGAGGGGAGGTGAGTGAGTTCTGGCTTTATTAGTTCCCAGGAAAGCTGGTTATTAAAATGAGACTGACACCTCTCCTCTCGTTCTCTCTTGCCTCTTCTCTTACCATGTGATCTCTGCACATGCCAGCTCCCTTTCACCTTCCACCATGAGTGGAAGCAACCTGAGGCCTTCATCAGAAGTGGATACTGGCACCAAGCTTCTTGTACAGACTACAAAACCATGAGCCAAATAAGTTTCTTTTCCACACAAATTACCCAACCTCACGTATGTTTTATTGCAACACAAATGGACTAAAATGACACATATTAAAGAATGCAGGATAGTCCTAATATCCACAGTCTGGGATATAGTATATCTATGTTCTGTGTATTTAAAAGAAAGACTTCAGACTGTGAAAAAGCTCAATGATCCCATATTTTCTTCGAGCTAGGCTGAATGAGACGCTTAATGCTAGTGTGGTTGCTGCTTCCTGAACCATTTGCATTTTGTATTTTAAATAAATGCTACCAAACTCTGTTTCTTCTGTCTCCAGGCAAAACATCTCAACAAAAATGATATATAAAGGATCCTGAGGTGCCAAGTTGGTCAAAATAGGAGCAAGAGAGCAGATAGATATTAATATTTGAAACCCAGATGTTCACAAAGGGATTATTTTTTGGTTCTACCCTTAATTCACACTGTGTTAATTATTTCAACATATATCTCCCAGAGGAAATGAAGCAGTGTTTGACTAAGAGCCTGAGATTTGGACTCGTAGCTGGGTTTGTATCCCAGCTTTGCAATCTACTACAGTAGGTTATATCACCTCTTTAAGCTTTGAGTTCTTCTCACCTGTAAAATGGGAAAAATAATAGTACTCAACTATTTTTCTTTGGAATCAAACCGTCTTGGAATTGAATCTCAGGTCTGCCATAAGCTCTTTATTTAAACTTAGGGAAGCTACCTTAGCCCACTTCTTCATCTTTAAAATGGGGGAAAATCATAGAATGATTGTCATGGGATTGTTGTAAAGATCTAAAGAAATAATACATGTGAAGCCTTGGTACAGAACGTGGCAAGGAGTTAATACTCAACATATGAAAATTGTTACCATGATTAATATTTAATGCCAACCCACTATATTACCACTCATTGGATATTTGTGTGTGTTTTGTCATTTAGTACTCTCCCATCTCCCCCAGTAAAAGATCTATGAGGATGGTATAGAGATTAAAATATCCATTCCAAAGATGAGAAAACTGAGGCCCGGAGAAGTAAAGTGAGTTATACTAATCCCCACTCTTGACTAGTAAATGACATAGCTGGAAATCCAACCTATATCTTCTGGCTCCAAATCTTTTTACCTGTACTGCCTGTCTGTTAAATGTAAAACGGTGCTAGGAGGCAGAGGAGGAGGGGATGAGGCAAGGAGAGGAAGAGAGAGAGAAAGTAACTTTCAGGGGACATCTTTTAATTGTTAACTGTTTCTTTTTTTTAGTTGGAGTCTCACTCTGTCACGCAGGCTGGAGTACAGTGGCACGCTCACGGCCACTGCAACCTCAACCTGCTGGGCTCAGGTGATCCTTCTTCCCCAGCCTTCCAAATAGCTGGAACTACAGGAACACACCACCAGGCCCAGCTAATTTTTTGATTTATTGTAGAAACGATGTCTAAGTTGCACAGGCTGATCTTGAACTCTTGGACTCAGGCAATCCTCTAGCCTTGGCTTCCCAAAGTGCTGGGATTACAGGCTTGAGCCACCAAACCCAGGCTCAAGCTTCAATAACGCTTTATATTTTTCAGAGCAGGATAGGACTGTATTTAGAATTTCTCCCCAAGATAATGAGTAAATTATTCAGTGAGTTGGTGCCACCTGTGGACCCCAATCATAGTTTAAGTGGACACATATTATGCATAGCACTTTTTGTGGCCTCAGATTTATTATATAGAGCTCATGGTCTGTAAAATATGTAATTGAATAAGTGGTCTGTGCTCTTAACCTCCTGGTTGATCATTTCTACCACCTTTGGTTCTAGACCTTCCAAAGAGGAAGGTTATTCTTAAGCAGTAACTGTCTAAAAGTAGGACTAATTCTGGAAATATTTCTGGACAACATTATAGATGATTGTGTTACAGGCGGGTTCTGGACCCCTCTGAGTTATTTTGAATAAATCTACATCTCTCTGATAGAAATTACTAAAATTTGTGGCACAGTTGCTGTGAAAGAATAGTCATTGGAATCAAGAACATGAAACCCAAATCCAGGCTCCACACCCTGCTAGTGACTAGTGAATGGCATAGCTGCAAATCAACCTTCTGACCCCAACTCTTTTCACCATTATCGCCTCTCTATTAAATGCAAAATGCAAAATGGTACAGAGAGAGAGAGAGAGAGAGAGAAAGGGAGGGAGGAAGACAGAAGCTCTCAGGGGACCTGAGGGATCATGAAAAGTTCCTTATCTTTCTGGAGTCTTGAGATTTTTCCCTTGCATACAAAATAAGGTAATAATATCTGTCTCAAAGGATTGTTGTGAAGCTTAAGAGACAACTTGGATGTAGCAAAGGCTTTCAAGTTGAGGTATTTTAGGATACCTGGGTAGGCCCACAATAAGTTTACTTGTAAGAGGAATTGAGAAGCTTCTTAAGGATGGAGACATTTAGCTGAGGAAGGGTGAGCAGGAGAGAGAATGAGATGTATCACACATTTGGCTGAGGGTCATGAACCTGTGTGAAAAGTAATAAAATGATTCTGAGGACAGCACTCATGGCCTGTCACTAGGACTGTCCTTGGACCAACTCCATGCACTCAGGTCTGAGCTTGAGCCAGAGGTGACTACCAGTGAGTACATAAAAACTAAAAAAGTAATCTTGGGCTTTGAAGATTTTAGAGAGATCTTATAATCAGTTCAGATGCTGGACTATAAATAACAGAAAAACCAACTCAATGTGGCTTAGTTCATCAGTGGTTCTCAGATTTGAGCACATATCAGCATTTTCTCAGGGCTGGCACCCACCTCAAAGAGTTTCAGATTTAGCGGTTTTGGATTGGGGCCTGAGAAATCGCATTTCTAACATGATTGTGCTGATGCTTACTCTTTGAGAAACAGTGGCTTAAACAATAAGAACAATGGTTACCTCACATCACAAGACATCTCAAGGAAAGGAAGCCATATGCTTATTTGAAAGTTCAATCATGTTTTTGAGGGCAGAGATTCTTCCCATCTTTCACTCTGCCATTCTCAGTGCAGTGGCTTTGCCTTAGTTTAGCTGTCCTCACAGGTACAAGATGGCTGCTGCTATATAAGCATCATATCCAGGCAGAGTCCAGTGGAAGAACAGGGGTTGCTTCTTCCTTTGTAGTTTCCTTATTAAGTAGTAGAAGACACTTTGCCATGTGGTCAGCCAGTTTTCCCAGCACCATTTACTGAATAAGTAAAAAAAAGAAGACACTTTCCAAGAAATGCCTCAGCAGAATTCTCCTCATCGGCAGAATTGTTTCACATCCTCAGACACTGTCTAACTCTTAGCAAGGAAAATGAGCCATGGCAATCACTTAGAACATCAGGAATTTTCTCTGGAGTTGGAGAAAGAGTCTTCTTTCTCTTGATTCACACTGTAGGACTGGCCATGTGAACAAAATCAGTACACTGCCGGTAAGGAACCCAGTGGCAAACGTTGCTGGTTGTGCAACTTAAAATGTCTGCTACAGATATATTAGCAGTTTAGGGGCTGATACGAAATCACCAGGGTTCATGACATCAAGACTGAAAACTTTTTTGTTTTTCACAGAATTTCCAATTTCCAATTTGGCAGCATCTCCATTACTGTTAACACCTTCGTTGTACAGCAAGAGCCGCGGCGGTCTCCTTGATGAGCTCTAACAGCTTACTCCCTACTTTGGACATTGTCATAAGAAACATCGCTACAGGAAGCCAGACATACCAAAGCACAATGCCCATGATAGCTCCAGGTGCCAGGTGTCTGTATTTAATTTTGATGATCTGTCAGGCTTAAAAACTACCGGTTTAGAAGGTATCAAATCATGTGACTCAGAACTCTAAGGCTTTCTCAGAGGGACAATGTGTGTATATGTGAAAAAGATAGAGATGAGAGAGAGAGAGAGAGAGAGAGAGAGAGAGAGAGAAACTAAAGGCCAGGGGTATGCCTCACCACCCAACTTTCAATAGTAAAGAATAATAACACACTTTTATGTGTTAATCTTACAGGTCTTCCCTATAGAATTTCCTTTGAAGAAAGTGTTCCATGGCTTTAAAAAATAATTTGAAAACCAGTAATTTTGTGTGTCCCATCTAATCCTTGACCATTTCCTGTTTCAAGTTTGTAGGAGTAAGAGGAGGGAGGAGAGAAAGAGAAAGAGGTCTTCATCCGCTTAGAAGAGGTGGGGAAAGAGTTAGCACCACCTGGACTGAGAAGGATAAATAGTGTTTATTGAATAGCTACACTGACAGCCTGTCATTTTACTTATAGTCATTAACTGGTTTCTGGAATGATAATAATAGTAACAACAGCTAACATTTTCTGAACACTAACTGCCAGGCCTTGCCCTAAAACCTTTATAAGTAGCATCTCATGTCATTTTTGTACCACACTGATGAGGCAGGTTCTAATGTTAGCCCAGAGACGCAAGAGAGCTGTGCATAAGTGTGAAAGCTGGGCATAAACTTCAGGGATCTGCTCCAATGGTTCACGCTCATAATCACTCTATTCTGCTTCTTGTGAGGGAGGTATAGACATTTCCAATTTATAGGTATAGAAACAGACTCAGAGGTTAAGTAATTCTGCTAAGGTCACACAACATGTAAGAAGCAGGAAAAGATTGGAGTTTTGCCTTTTCTGACTTCAGGGCACATCCCTCCTTCATTCATTCATTCACTCGTTCAAGAAACATTTATTCAGCATGAACAACGTGCTAGACCCCATCCTAGACACAATCTATCCTTTCTATTTTTAAACGGAGGTCTTAAACCCCTTCTCTAGAATTAGCATTCACTGGTGGGAAGGTAAAGCCAAGGGCATGGAGTGAGGCCACCTCCTTAAATATATATGTCTTATTAAGAAAACTTATTATGTAGCAGAACTGAAATGATTCTGAAACTATATATGTAAGTCCTGAGGGAGAATTTATGATGCCCCTCAAAAAGGTTTTGACCTGTTTAACATTTTGAAGGGAGAATGGTTCTCCTTTAAAAAATATAATCAGAATTCAGTTTAATATATTTATATTTACATTACTGTTTTCGAGGCTACTGGTCTTACGTGCAGAACATGAGAGTTTTCCTGTTGACTCCATGCCTGAAATAAATAATTTAGAGGGAACAACCTCTGGAAAGCCTAACCATCTAAAAAAACTGTCTTTGATCTCCTTGTGCATATGTAGCCTTACTAAGCATTTTTCGGAAAATGTCAGCAATTACTGGTGGCTCTTCTCTGGTCCCATGGCTCCTCGTGCAATCAGGACTGTGCAAACTGAAGAATGCTGTTCTTGCTCATTTCTCTCCAGAAGCACAAGGCAAGTTTGCCCTCTTCAAAAAGAGCTCAGAATTTAAATGGCAATCTCCAGAACTCTCTTTCTTCCCTCTTGTAAACTTCTTCGGGAAGTTTGCAATTCACTTTGCTATTGACATTGCTTCATTATTATTGCTTTGTTGTTTTTATCATTGTTTTTACAATTTTTGTAGGAGAGGGAGATTCAGTAAGACATCATTTGGGGATATAGCTATGGAGAGCTTTAAGGCAAACTTGCACATGTGTTCAGTATAGTGAAACTGAGGTTATTGGTATTTTCGCAGCAGCAGGCCCCCGTGGTGCAGCAGTTTGTGGAAGGACTGGTAGAATGCTGACTGTAGTTAAAGGAGAGAACTTCTTTTGATGATCTCAAATGACCACTCTTCCATTTAACTAGAGAACAAATTTTTGTCAGAGACTAGAGACCTGTATGAATGGAAATCTAACAAAATAGTGAAGAAGCAAACCATAGTTATTATTTTCATGTATAGTTAGTCTTGTTGAAATCTATGATGCAAGTTATTCACATATTTTGGAAGTTATCAAATATGACTAAGGGCGGAATTTGGTGTGGTAGACAAATGTAATGACCCCTGCCTCCTGCTGTTCATGCCTGTATAAGCACACCGTTGAGTGTGGGTGGGACCTGTGACTGCCTTCTAGCAAAAAGAATATGGCAAAGTGAATTTACAGATATAATTAAGATCCCTAATTAGTTGGTTTTGAGATCATTAAAAGGAAACATCCTGAGTGGGCCTGAATTGATCAAGCAAAGTCCCTTAAAAGAGGGCCGGTGCCTTTCCTAATGTCGGAGAAACTCTATCTCAAGTGTCTTGAAGAAACAAGCTGCCATGTGGTTAAAGGGCTTACAGAGAGAGTCATGGGACAAAAAAAACTGCAGTTGGCCTTTAGAAGCTGATTAGACACCTTCCCCTCACACCCTCACTGGCTAATAGCCAGGAAGAAAATGAAAATCTTAGTTCTACAATAGCAAGGAGATTAATTCTGACAACAAACTGATGGAGCTTGGAGGTGTACCTTTCCCCAGTTGAGCCTCTAATGAGACCACAGCAACAGCTGTCACCTGTACTGCAAACTGATGAGACCCTGAAGCAGAGGATAAGGCTAAATTGTACCTATAGGACTTCTAATCCACAGAAACTGTGAGATAATAAAATTGTGGTTTTAAGCCATTGAGTTATGGTTATTTTTTAGACAGTAATGGAAAACGAATACATTTGATTTCAAGAGAGTAGATCCCGACTGTTTTCTGACTGTTTATTCTAGGAAGATTGTTTGTTATCATAAGAAGAAAAAGATCCAGGTTGGATCATTGTGCATCAGAGGGTCAGGAATTTGATATTTACTGTGTTGGAAATAGACAGCAAATAGAAGTCATCTGGGTGCTGTTTCATTCCTAGCTCAGGGAACCACCCACTCTACCTCCCCACACGGTGGCCAGTTTTCAGCTGGGATTCAATCATTGTTAACTAGTTTATAGTTGAAAATGAACTTATTTTCTGGATTGACTCCCTAGCTAACCCAGATACCTCAGAACTTCCCAGTTATTTCTAGATTTAAAGAAATGATTATCTTCTGCTCTCTACCACCATTTCGGCTAACCTCGTCCAGGCTCTATGCCTTTCTGACTTATTTCCCCCGCTTCTGTTCCCTCTCTGTCCTCTCCATTCTCCTTCAGGCCACACTTCAGGTTTGGCTGCAGCGTGCTTCTCTAGCCCCCCTTGATTTCGACAGTCTCCTCCCCCAGTCTCTTCAGCCACACTTCCCTGCACACACTCTGCCTTCTCATCATCCTGTGTACAGGTGGTTCCTTCTGCTAGAAATGCTCTGGCTACCTGTCCCTCGCCGCTGCCTGACGAAGCAGGGCTAATTCTTGTGGACACTGCTTAAC
>CAUYQG010157041.1:0-34280 GCA_963574415.1 Tarsius wallacei | reverse complement strand
CCCGGCTGATTTTTTGATTTATTGTAGAGATGAGGTCTCGCTTGCCCAGGCGGGTCTCGAACCCGCGGGCTCAGGCAATCCACTCACCTCAGCCTCCCAAAGGCGCGGGATTACAGGCTGAGCCACCGAGCCCGGCTACGTTTTCAATTTTTTTGAAAGATCAAGCCATGTTCAAGAAGAAAAAGGAATAAGAGAGACAGATTTTCTCCCATGGCCAAGAATTGCCCAGTGAAGACTATTTCTCAGGTTGGAGCCTGCCTCATCTAACTGCCTTGTGCAAAGTGGCTCAAACATGCACAGGTCTTTGTTACTCAGACAAGAGATTTCTTCCAGCAGAACCACAAGGGCCCAAAACATGTCCTTAGCCCGACCAAAGTAACAGCATTAAGGCAGAGACGTCGGGTAGGAATGGGTGGGGTAGAGTGTGATAAATCCAAGAAGCTGCATGCTGTCTACAGCTGATGGAGTGAGCTCTCATATCCCCAAGCTGGGCATCCATGGATTCAACCAATCATAGAACAAAAATGCTTTTTAAAAACAAGACATATATAATTCACAAGATATAAAAATAAAATAAGACACATCATTAAAGATAATAATAAACACAAATTTAAAAAGCAGTGTGGCATAACAACTATTTTCGCAGCATTTACATTGTATCGGGTATTTTAAGTAATCCACGGACGATGTAGGGTACCAAGAAGACGTGAGTAGGCTATGTGCAAATGCTACACCATTTGACAAGGGAGACTTAAGCATCCATTTATTTTAGTGTCTGGGGAGGGGGCCTCTGGATCTATCCCCTGAAAATGCCAAGGAATTGCTGCATTCAATTTTATGTTTTCCCCACTGCGTATTCTTATTTAAAACTCAGAATATCATCCATTAACTTTTGGCATCATGTTAACTTTTCTACAGAAAATAAGCTACTTCTTAGCTACTTTGGAAACTGATGATGTTATGCATGAATGTTAGCCTGAAGTAGGAATTTAAGAAACCACACACACACATACATTTTGGATTACAGCCAACTAGGATTTTTATCTTAATCAGCCTACATTATATCCTAGTTCCATGACTGAACAAATAGTCTTTCTATAAAATCCCTCACTATATAAATTAGATGACTTTAAAACTATCTGGCAGAATTATTACATGGATCAGATGTGATGTGAGTGAAAGACTCACAGGGTTGCTTCGTCTGAAGTAAGCACTCAGTGGAAGATTGCTCAGTTATGTCTTTCCACAAGATTAATGATCTGGAACTTGGAAAAAGACTACAACTTTGGGCTGTTCTTTTACTTGAACCTATTCATTCTGATCCCCGGCTACCCTTTAAGCCTTCCCAAGGCACCAATGTCCACCCCCCAGAAAACATAGGCTGTGCTAAGACTGTACTGGACATATTCTCTCTGTAGGGTCTAGAACAGATGTCTGAACTATTCGAAGTCTAGCAGAGAATCTCAGGTCATTATCCGCTACTCAATGGTATTTATTAGAAAAACTAGAAGCATAAGGATAGGTAGAAAAACCCAACACATTTGAAGTTTAGAAAGCACTTTAGCAATTTACAAATGTGGCTTGAAATTCACTGATAAAGTATATTTATGTAAATGCTTTGATTAACTTTATAAATTTAGATTACAGAAATAAGCATCCTAAGGACAGGTATATATAGATGCTTGAATATGCTGGAGATGTTTGTGGGAGGCCACATAAGAAACCCATCACCACGGCTGCCTCTAAGAAAAGAGACAGGCACAGGGACCAGGAGTAGGAAAGAGATGAACTTTTCACTGCCTTTTAAACTATGTGATTGTTTAAGCAATATTTATATATTACCTATTCAAACATATTATTAAAATATATAAGTGGAAAGATATGAAATTGTCCCAGCTGGGCATGGTGGATCACACATTTATCCCAGCACTTTGGGAGGTAGAGGCAAGAGGATTGCCTGAGTTCAGGGGGTCGAGACCACCTTGAGAAACTTGGCAAGACCTCGTCTCTACAATAAATCAAAAAATTAGCTGGATGTGGTGGCACCTGTAGTTCCAGCTACTTGGAAGGCTGAGGTGGATGGATTGCCTGAGCCCAGCAGGTCAAGGTCCACTTCACTCCAGCCTGGATGACAGTGAGACTCCAACTCTAGAAAAAAAGTCCCCATAAACATTAATGATTCCATAAAACCCCTAGGAAGGTAGAGAGCCCTACAGAGTAGAAAGGGCTCACTGTTCAATTTCCATGGTCTCTCAAAGAATTCCAGTCTCTACAGATACAAAGGCAGCTACTGTTTCCTCTTACTTAAGTGTAACAAGTCAGACAAACAACACATCTGGACTGGAACTCAAGATACGTGTCTGCAACATTCTTTCTGCCAGGTGCACATGAGAAGATACCACCATACAGATCAGCAGTTTCAACATAAAAGAAGGGTCTGCGGTGGAAACAGAGGGTTCGTTTCATTCAAATGCCCGTTTGTAAGTGGAAGGAAGTGAAAACCTCCATGATGATGCCACTAGAGGTGAGAATGGCAGAAAAGCAACGGAAGGGCGAGGACTGAGACTGGCTTCCAGGGGTGGTAAGAGACCGTTTGCCTTTGAGAAGCCATTAAGTGAGCAGTGACTGTCCGTGGGCTGCCCTGTCCGTAACCTCTGTGGCTTCGGCTCTTGTGAAGGTAGTGATGAAAGTCTAGATGACATGTCTCAAAGGGGTCACCCACGAGGCTATCAGGAAATGCTTTTCAAATGAACAGACATGTCAAGACTTAGAAAAGAGAACCAGTTCTGTGAGGCCTGTGCCCTCTTCTCACCTGGGACATGTCCTGTGGATCTCAACCTGTCGCAAAGGTCCCCGTTTCTTTTTTGAGCGCTTGCTGCAAACAACTCCTCACAGACTTCAGCCCCATGTTTAAAATTTATCATGGGCCAGGCTCGGTGGCTCAGCCTATAATCCCAGAACTTTGGGAGGCCAAGGCGAGTGGATTACTTGAGCCTACGGGTTTCAGACCAGGCTGGACAACTTGGCGAGACCTCGTCTCTACGATAAATCAAAAATTAGCCGGGTGTGGTGGCACGCACCTGTAGTTCCAGCTACTTGGAAGATTGAGGCAGAAGGATCACCAGAGCCCAGCAGGTCAACTCTGGGGTGGCCATGACCATGCCACAACGCTCCAGCCTGGGCGATGAAGTGAGACATCAACTCAAAAAAAAAAAGGAATTTGTCATACTCTTCCAATTCTGGTATCATAACCCAATGATCACTATTTTCTATAAATAAACACTACTCGTGAAGAAAATTTAGGATGCATACATCAATCACCTACCGCAATCTTCTCTGAAAATAGAAACTTTACAAGTTAGGTGAGAAGATATGTGAAGTGAACAGATGTTACATATACAACCTGATGACTCTTTACATACGTGAGGTCATTTGCTGAGGTCTGGCAATGAAGTTTGCGAACTTGCCACACGCACTTACGTTGGCAGCACTGTTCACATGACTGCATTGGACACCCGATCTGGCCCCCAGTGACTTTTTTTCTTTACCCCAAAATAAAGGGGATACTGAAAGGAAGACACTTGATGACATTTGATGACATCGAGGGTAATACGATGACAGCTCTGCTGGTCATTCCCGATAAAGCGTTCCAGAATTGCTCTGATGAGTGGACGAGACACTGACATCAGTGCATAGCTTCCCAAGGGACGTCCTTTGAAGGTGACCATTATGATGTTAAGCAATGAGAAACGGAGCACTTTCTAGGATGCATTCACAAACTTAATTGTCAGATTTGTTACAACTCACAGTTCTGATACTCATATATGACTCAGAGTGCTGAAACTCTCTGCTAGAATGAGATGCGGTAAGGGATGAAACTATTCCAATAAGTAAATATTTTGAAACCAGTTCCCAGATAAATTCTTGTATAAGAACACCAATAGATGTTCACAAAATTCATAATGGTAAGAAATTTGTCCTTTAAAATTTGTAATATAAAATATTGAAGGTATTTTAATAACCCCTTCAAGTGAAGGGGTATCAAATCAGAAGAATTTTTCCAGCATTTGAAACCTTTAATTCAGAATGAGTGATGACAGACTAGTGGATACAATATTTGGGGTTTGTTGTGATTGTCCCTAACACCCTTAGTAGCTCAAGTGACCATGTAATGAAGTGATATCCAGATCAACACAGAAACACAGCCTCAGTTATACTTCAGAGTAGTGTCTGCAGTCACATTTGCAATGCAATGTTCAAACATTTTTGAAAAATAAACCACAAGACAACTGCAGTGAAAATTAAAGCAAATATACGACAGCAGTCCAAACAATTTACTTGCTTCTATTTTTGAGACCTAATTAGGAATGAAGAGAGGTACAGGTTGTTGTCGTTTTTCTTTTTTTCTTTTTACCTGGTTCTTGGTCACTGTGCAATGTTGTTGCTTTTTTTTTTAAAGAACAAGGTTTTGTTGGTTTGTTTTCGCAAGTTGGTATATTCATCTAAAAGAAACTTTAACATTGAAAATCTTTCATAAGTTCTATATTTGGAACCTGTTCATAATAATTCTACACAAAACTTTTCAAAATTTTCAGCAGTCTGCCTGAAGAAAAAACCTAGAGGTAGGTTGAGGCAATGCTGAAAATTTAAATAATAGAATTTTTAGTAAGAAATGTGCTGTGGTCTGAACTATACTTTATGGAAAATGGGTTTGCCAAGTGTTGAGTAAATGGAAATAAGTTGACATCAGTGGTGGGAAACCAGCTGAGAAGTTATTACAAATATCTAGGTGAAATGTAATACATATATGAACTATAAGTTTATAAATGGGACAGAGGAAGAGAAACAGGAGACATTGTGGAAGTAAAACCCATATGACTTGCAGGATTTTGCAACAGACAATTTGAGAGAAAAAGAAGTCAAGATTGGTATTTCCAACCTCAGAATAGGGAAATCAAAAAAAGAATGCTATTTGGAGAAAAAAAATGATGAGTCTATTTCAACATATGTTAAAGACAACATGTTTGTATGTTATTCACATGTATATGTTTTACTGCAGTTGGAATTGTGGGAAAGGACAAGAGGCAGGGCCATGATTATTAGAATGAGCTGTGAAGCCATGAAAGCCCAATGAGATATAGGTGTAGTACAGAAAAGGAATAACATGGAAACAAAGCAGAACATTTTGAAGCTTCCAAGATTAGGGATGGAAGACTGGAAGAATAACCTGAAAAGGAGACGAAGAAATTACACTCACATGGGGAAAAGTAAAGCTCCAGGCCCTGAAATTTCTGAAAGTAATTAAAAGAAGAAATGGAACTACATTTATCTTTCAGTAGTGATTTCAGAGGGTAAAGAGTTTGCGAGCCAGATTTCCGGAGTTAATAAGAAGGTGATATGGATTTTTCAGGTCAGCCTGGGCTTTGAGAGTGCCAGCTCAATGTATCAGTCAGCCAAGCCTCAGAGAGAATCAGCCCCAGGGAGGATCAACTCAATAGGCTGGCAAGCCTAGCTCCAGGAGTGTTGGCCCTAATGGACTAGCAAGCCAAGCCCTGAAAGTGTTGCAGTCCCCATAAGTGTCTCAGCTTCTGAGACTCACCTTCTGTTGGCAGCTCTCTAGTTCAGCTAGCTCTGTTGGCTGGCAAGCCAGCCTCTGGGATGCATGGCTCTTTGGCTCCCCAAATCTTCTGCTCCCAAAATCTCCTGCAGTTCTTCAGGTCGAGGTTCTTATCTCATACCTGGGAAGAATGTGGGACATGGCCAGCTGGAAAGTGAGAACGCAGGATTTATTGAGAGGACAGAACAGCTCCCATTGTGGAAGGGGACCCCAGCAGATTACAGATTTGAAGCGAAAACCTGGTACTTAGAAAGCCCTAAGATTGAGCTGATTGGCTGGCATGAGCTGCGAGCTGATTGGTTGTTTTGCAATCTCAGCAGCGGGAAGTCTGTTACTTTGTTACCAGGGGACCTGCCCTGACTGTTCCCTGAGTTGTTTACCAAATGTCTCCTCCCGTTTATTGCTTTGGTCCTGCCCTGTCTGTCTGCCTAATTGTTTCCTAGCTACCTCCTTCTCAAAAGTGTATTGAAATGGAGGCTGAAAACACAGATCTCTCCTTTAATAACTTTTGGCTAAAGTTAGAAAATATCAGGTCAAATCAAAATGTTTTGATTAGCTAAGGTAGGTTTGAGTGTATTTGTAAGTATAAAAAAACAGAATCTTCATTGAGTGGTAAATGGCCCTGGAATGATTGGACATCCACATGCAAACAAAAAATAAAAAGAATCTTACATTTCATCTGATCTTACAGAGATCTTACATTCTTCACAAAAATTAACTCAAGATGGGTTATAGACCTAAATGTTACATGCAAAACTACAAAGCTCCTAGAATATAACACAGAGGAAAATCCAGATGACCATGTATTTGGTGTTGAATTTTTAGCTCCAACACCAAAGGTACAATCTATAAAAAAAAAATTGATAACTTGGACTTCATGAACATTAAAAATTATGCTCTGCAAAATACCCTGTCAAGACAATGAGATGAGTTGCTGTCTGGGGGAAAATGTTTCCAAAAGACACATTAAAGGAACACTATCCCCAAAATACAAAAAACTCTGAAAACTCAACAATAAGAAAAGCACCTTATTTAAAAAGGGCAAAAGATCGGCACAGACACGTTACTAAGGAAGATATGCAGATAGCAAATGAGCTTATTAAAAATGGTCAACATCTGTGTCTTTCGGGAGTTGCAAATAAAGCTGTGAGATATCACTACATACCTATTAGAATGGCCAATATCCAAGACACTGAAAACACCAAATATTGTTGAGGATGTGGAGTCACAGGAAACCATTGTTGATGGGAATGCAAAACGGCCACTTTGGTAGAGAGTTTAGCAGTTTCTTACAAAACTAAATATACTGTTCCCATGCAGCCTAACAGTTGTGCTTTTTTGATACTTATCCAAATGAATCAAAAACTTATATCCACACAATAACCTACACACAGAGGTTTATAGCAGCTTTATTCATTATTGCTAAAACTTAAATGCAACAGAGATGTCCTTCAGCAGAATAATGAATAAACCATGGTATATCCAGACAATGGAACATTATTAAACAATAAAAAGAAATGAGTTATCAAGCCATGAAAAGATATGGAGAAATATTAAATGCATATTACTAAGTGAAAGAAGCCAATCTGAAAAAGCTACATAATGTGTGAATTCCAACTACCTGACATTCTGAAGAAATCAAAACTATAGAGACAGTCAAAAGATCAGTGATTGACAGGATTGAGGGGGTAGGATGTTATTAATAGGTGGAACACAAATAATTTTTAGGGCAGTTAAACTCTTCCGTATGATACTATAATGGTTGTTACATAGCATTATAAGTTTGTCAAATCTGTAGAATGTATAACACCAAAAGCTAAATCCAGTGTCAACTGTGGACTTTGGGTGATGATGTGTTGCGGCCTGCGAGGCTGCCTTGAGGGTCCTGAGAGAGAGTGGTGAGAGATTAAGAAAGACATAGGCACAAAGACATGGAGAAAAGCTGGAGCCAGGTGGGACACTTTCCTCTGATGGAGGAGAAGTGATCCCGGACTAGCTCAGCATATTTATTTTATAATTAAGCACAAAGAAAGTTGGAAGGGATTCAAGGTCTGTGAGGGAGCCATAATGGAATTTGTTGCTATCTAAAGGCGAGTTGTTTCACAGTTATCTTGTTGTGGCTAAAAGGGCTTTATTTATGCTATGTGCACCTGGATGTGTGGGCATCTGAGACACCTGTTTCGTGTAGCAGGCTACATCCCTCACAGCCTGCCTTTGGCCAGAATGTGGAGCTTCCAAGTGAGGCCTTGCCTACTAGCTTGGGGTCATTAAGGGAGACCTTACCTTCACTTGGGCCTTTACTCAAGGCCTGCTACAGTGACAGTGTTCGTCTGCTCCCCACATCACATCTGCTCCCGACAATGATGTGTCAATATAAGTTTCTCAGTTATAAAAAATGTTCCACTCTGATGCATGATTGATCACATGGCAGGCTGTGCATGTTTTGGGGGCAGGGAGCATATGGGAACTTGGTATTTTCTGCTCAATTTTGATGTAAGTATAAAATTACTCTGAATGTATGGTCTATTTAAAAACTCGCGAGAAAAGAAAGGCAGACAGGACATTATAAAAAATACTAGAAAAAAGTGAATGATTGATGGGAAAAAAAGATAAAATGTACATGTGTAAATAAGTAGAATAAAGTTTGGCACATGGTAGATACCAAAAGATACAACACTTAAAAAATCTGATATACAGCCGAGCTCGGTGGCTCAGCCTGTAATCCTAGCACTTTGGGAAGCTGAGGCGAGTGGATTGCCTGAGCCCGAAGATTTGAGACCAGCCCCAGCAATTTGGTGAGACTGTGACTCTACAATAAATGAAAAATTAGCCAGACGTGGTAGCGCATGCTGGTAGTTCTGGCTACATGGAAGGCTGAGGCAGAAGGATCGCCAGAGCCCAGCAGGTTGACGCTGGAGTGGCTATAAGTGTGTCACGGCACTGCAGCCTGGGCGACAGAATGAGACTTCAACTCAAAAAAAAAAAAAAAAAAAATCTGATATATGTATCTACTCAGTATTACTATAAATAAAATATTTGGTTACTTTTAGAAGAGCTATCAAAATGTGTAAGACAGTTTCTTTCATAAGAACTCAAAATCTAGCTGATTTAGACAGCAAATCTAATAATTCTGTAACAACACTTGCATTAAAAATAATTTTAGGATACATATATGTCTTGTCAAAAGACAACAAATAATTATTATCAAATCAAACATATGGCAAATTAACACTATGAAATTAAAAATACTAATTTTAGACATTCATCTCACATAGCAGACACCTCAATCCTGCCCCACACCCATTTCCTAGTATACCCTAATGTGTGAGGAAAAGAAAAGCTAATAAAGACAAAACTGAATCCTGGTCGGACATGTATTTCACAGTCACAAAAAGTTTTCTTTTTCTAATAGGATAAGCATTACATTCACATGATTTTCTCGATGGATTTTATTACCTTTTAAAAAATAAAGCCAAGTTCAAAGATCTGACTTAAAAATGGAAACGACATGGGAAAAAGACAGCCCAATGTTTTAAAAGATAGCAGTGGTATCAAAATCATCTTTTGTTGGGGAAAGTTTTAGAAATCTCTATCATAGGATTTAGTCATTTAGGAGTAAAAATCAAAACTGTTGTCATGGGTATGTAACATGCGCTGTGATAAAAAGTATCAAGTTTGAAATCAATGAGCTAATCACATCCCCTGGGATCATTGCTCTGTATCTTAGAAATCATTCAACTGGGAGTCAATAGTCACCACACCATAATTTCAACTATGTTTAAAATGTGGGTGACTGTGGGTGAAATAATAACAGCTTGGATTTGCATAAAATTTGTAATACACAAACTTCTTCACATATCTTTTCTTATATTCTTAGTAAAAGTGAACTGTTTTTTGTCCAGTCCATTTTTCTATCTTCTGTTCTCTTCTCCTGTTCCCTACTTGTTCTTGCACTCTCTCTCTCTCTCTCTCTCTCTCTGACTCACTCTGTCACACACACACTCTCTCACACACATGTACACACACACACACACACACATACTTATATAGACAGAAATATAATACATATATGCATAGTCTGAAATAATTATTTTCATATTTGTGATTCTAGATTAGCCTCATCCCATATAATTTTCTCTTCAGATGTTTTTGAGGACAATTGTGTGACTTATAATTATGCTATGTTTGTTTAGGTAAGGTGAACCGGAGACTGAGTCTGCTTTCTTGAGGACTTCAGTTTAAAAAATAGAAAAAAAAGTGGTATGTTTACTCATTTCTCCATAAATAATTCAACTAGCAATTACATATAGTGATCCTAGCCCTGTATATTGGGCAAAGAAAAAGAGTGATAGACTTTGACATCAAAAAAAATTTTTTTTTTTTTGAGTTGGAGTCTCACTCTGTCACCCAGACTGGAGTGTAGTGGCTGCTCCTGGCCACCGCAGCCTCGACCTGCTGGACCCCGGCGATCCTTCTGCCTCAGCCTTCCAAGTACCTGGAACTACAGGTGCTCATTAGCACGCCCGGCTAATTTTTGATTTATTGTAGAGATGAGGTCTCGCCAAGTTGCCCAGGTGGGTCTTGAACCCGCGGGCTCAGGCAATCCGCTCACCTCGGCCTCCCAAAGCGCTGGAGATTACAGGCTGAGTCACTGAGCCCGGCCAGACATCAAAAATTTTATAATCTGAGTCTATGAAAAGAGCAATATTACTATACTGAACCAAACCAAATACCTATTTAGTAATACTGTATCTTACTGGTCACCAATTGCTGTTCTGTGGACTTGAAAAGTACATATATGAAACACTTTAATTCTGCTACAAAACAATATATGTGTAAACACACATCTTAAAATGTTACAGGTTTCTTTAAGTAATAATAAAATCTTTAAGTAGAGAAGCAATTTTATAAAATTTTGGAACCCTATAGGTTATTAATGCATGTGGTTAATGAATACAAAAGTGAAATTTAACTAACAATGAAAACAATAGCAGCTGCAGAAGCAACAGAAATGAATGAAATATATTGGGTGCTAGCTAAGCACAATGCTTATATTATCACATTAAGAGAAAAAGTAAATAAACTTAATTAGCTTTAATAATTTTGCTTTTATTTTTTTTTTAATTTATAGATGAGGAACTATAGCTAGATAGAGAAATATATACATAGATAATTTGTAAAAGTAATTCTGGGAGAAAAAAATTCATAAAGCACGACTGGAGATGCAGAAACTTAAATACACAAAGGATAGGTTTATTACATGTCAATTCTTGACTTAAATTTACATCATATGAATTTATCTTGCAGTCATGTTGAATAAAGAGGAAACATTTACAACTAGACTTAAATAACTAAAAAAAAACTGGATAAAATTAATAAAGCAATTACTTTCAGACATTGTACAACAGGTAATATAGGGCTGTGACTCCAGAGAAAAACAAAGTGAGTCTTACAGTAGAACCAATTTGCTGAATTCAGAGAATTTGCATCACACAGAGCAGAAAGGGAAACCCAAACAGGTCCCAGAAATCTGTAAGTATTTGAAGAATCAAGGCAACTACCATTCACAAAGAAGAGACCTTGAATAAAGAGAGTTTCACAAGCAGAGAGCTCTGGAGAGCTTCAGAGATCTTTGGAAGGTCCCACTTAAGACTTCACTAAATTAAAACAAAAATTGATGTCTTTGTACATTTTTATGGGTACTTGTGATATTATTTGACATGCATAGAATGTGTAATGATCAAGTCAGGATATTTAGAATGTCAGTCATCTCAAGCATTTATCATTTTTATCAGTTGTGAATATTTCAAGTCCTCTCTTCTAGCTATTTTGAAATATACAGTGCATTGTTGTTAACTATAATCACCCTACTTTGCTATGAAACATTATAACATATTGCTTCTATCTAACTATTTAGTTGGTGCAGGCATAGAAAGAAACTGAGGCCAGAGACAGATAAACAAAGTAACATGTAAAACTATTCCCAAATCTCACCCAGAAAAAGAAATATTTTGTTTCTAATGGTTAGAGAAGAGAAGACTCATAAAATAACATTTGAACAGGTATACAAGAAATAATAAAATATAGTTGATAAAAAAGACATAACAATTAACTTTGAAAGATGCAGAAATGTCAACGATTATAAAACTATTAGAAAAAGACTTTAACAAAGCTAATAGCCTATATTTTAAGAATGAAGAGAAAATCATGACCTTATTAAGAATACATGGAAGATATAAAAAAGACAAAAATAGAACTTCTAGAAATAAAAGCATACAATGTCTAAAATAAAAACAGATCAAGTGTGATGACTCATGCTTGTAATCCCAGCCTTTTAGGAGACTGTGGTTGTGACACTGCACTTTAGCTTGGGTGACAGAGTGAGACCCCAGCTCAAAAAAATATAAAAAATAAAAATACACTGGATGAGGTTAACAGCAGCTGAGACCGTGTAAGAAAAAAAGATGATTGAGTTTAAAGACAACAATAGGCACTATTTGAAATGAAACACAGAGAAAAGCAACCAAAATATGTGAACTGACAAGCTGTACGAAAACATCATATGGCCTCAGATACATATACTTAAAGTTACAAAGAGAGTGGAGAAGAGGTAAAGAAAGGTTATAAAGTAATCATGGGAAGTTTTCAAATTTGATGAATACTATACTCATAACAACAATAAACACAATGAACTTCAAGCAGGATCAGCAATGCCCATCATAATCAAATGACAAAATCAGTAATAGAGATATTATTTAAAGCATCGAGAGAGGAAAGGTGCATTACCCAGAGCGGCATGGCTTGCCAGATAGGAAGGGTCTTGAGAAGAAGTAACACCTGTGGAAATGCCCCTGCACCGCCCTTGTTATATAACTAGCAATTGAAAATGTGGTTAAGAACATTGTCTTAAGTCAGGATATTTTGTTCAAAGGGACTTTTCACCATGCGGGCACAATAGCTTAACTAAGTGTCCTAACTTGACCGAAGCTGACTATAATATCATTAGCATGTCATTAGCATTGAGATTTTACACTTGCCCCCCATTTCCAGTGTCTTTTCTGTGGTACTTATGGGTAATAATCAAGATGGAGTCACTTTGGTCAAGAGCACACATGCGCAGTAGAGGCTGGGACCAAGAAACTGGTAGGAAGTTGATAGGCAGGTAAGACGTAAATGAGAAGAATGCCACTAGATGCAAGAGAGAAAAACACAGAACACTCCTCCACTGCGGGTAACCCATTTGGGGCCCCCTCTCTTCTTGAGAGCTTTCTGTTGCTTAATAAACTCCTCTTTCACTCATCTTTTGGCATCCACGTTCCTTAATTTTTTTGGTCATGAGACAAGAACTTGAAGATCTAAGTTGACAGCACAGTTGAAAATTCCTGCAACTAAGAAGAAAGTTCTTTTGTTGTGGTTTCATTTGTTTTGAGTTAGAGTTTCACTCTGTTGTCCAGGCTGGAGTGCAGTGGCACAAGGACTGCTCAGGGCAGCCTCTGCTGCCTGGGCTCGGGCAATTCTTCCATCTCAGCTTCTCCAGGAGCTGGGACTACAGACAAGTGCCATCACACCTGGCCAGTTTTTTGAGTTTTTGTAGAGACAAGGTTTCTCTATGTTGCCTAGGCCAGTCTTGAACACCTGGGCTCAAGCAATCCTCTCGCAGGACTGGGATTATAGGCATGAGCCACTGTGCCTGGCCAGGAGAAAATCTTGAAGAGAGAAAAATGGAAGTATATTCTAGTTTTCATACTACATATGAAGTTGTATAATATTATTTGAAAGGATACTGTGACAAATTAAATACATACTAAACTCTAAATTTAATAGCTAAAAAACAAAACTACACAATAAGAACAAAAAAATAGAGTGATAAGCAAATGCGTGAGGCAAAATGGAATCATAAAAAATACTCAGTACGAAAGTAGTCAGAAAAAAGAAGAAAAAGAGAATAAGAGACAGATGGGACAAACAGAAAAACAGAAAGATGATTGATTTAAACCTAAGCCAATAATAATTAATTATAAATTGTCTAAATGTCCCAATTAAAAAGCAGAGGTCATTAAATTACAAAAGAAAAATCTAAATACATACGTCTACAGAAACTTTAAATACAATGGCACAAATATGTTTAAAGTAAAAGGAAAGCATATGAAATACTATCTAGACTAATAAAAGGAAAACTGGATTGACTAAATCAATATCACAGAAAATAAGTTTCAGAACAAAGAATATTAGCAGGCATAAACATCATTATTTTATACTGATAGAGGGAAGTAAATTTATCAAAAAAACCTAGTTTCAAATGCTATGTTCCCAATAATAAAATTTCAAAACAAATAAAGCAAATTTGATAGAACCAAAAGGAGAAGGACAAATCTACAATTATAATTTAAAGTATTTGTAAAATCAAAAGAAGAAACAAGTTATGCTATAATTATATATTTGTTTCTTTAGATAGCATTACCTCTTTCTCAATAATTGATGAGCAAATTGAGAAAAATTCAATAATCCTAAAAAGTCTTGAACAACGTTATCAGTCAACTTTATATAACTGACATTTGTAGAATACTGCACCTCAAAACAGTAGAATGTCCATGCTTTTCAAGTGTACCAATAATATTTATTATTATAGATCACATTCTAGGTCATAACATATATTTTCACAAATTTAAAAGAACTAAAGCGATACCAAGTATGATCTGTCACTACTGAGAATGAAACTGAAAGATCAGCAACAGAGTGCTATCTAGAAATCTTCAATATCTGAAAACTAAATATGCTTCTCAGACATCTGAGTAACTTGTGAGACAAAGTTATCACAAGATAAATTAGAAAGTTTTAAAATAATGAATGAAAGTGAAAACACAACATACCAAAATTTGTAGAGCAGGACTTGTATAGCATTAAACACATATTAGTAATAGTGTTTTTTTTTTTGAGTTGACGTCTCACTCTGTCACCCAGGTTGTAGTGTAGTGGCACACTCACCACTACCCCAGCATTGACTTGCTAGGCTCTGCAATTCCACCTTAGTCTTCCAAGTAGCTGGAACTACAGGCAGGCGATACCAGGATCAGCTAATTTTTTTTATTTATCATAGAGACTGAGGTCTTGCCTAGTTGCCCGGGTTGGTCTCAAACCCTTGGGCTCAGGCAATCCACTTTCCTTGGCCTCCCAAAGTGCTGGGATGACATGCTGAGCCACCGAGCCCAGCCAACACAGAATAGAAGAAGGTTCTCATTCAAGTTATCTAAGCTTCAACTCTCGGAAATTAGAAAGGAAAGAGTAAATTAAACCCAAAGTAACCAAAATAAAGGAAATAAAAATTAGAGTAAAAATCAATGAAACAAACAAACAAAAGGACCACAATTGAGTAAATCAACTCTACCAAAAACTGCTTCTTTGAGATGTAAATAAAAGTCAAAATATGTTTAAAGTAAAAGGGAAAAAACCAAGGTATACTTTGCTGAAACTGATACAACAAAAATTGGAGTAACTATATTAACATCACACAAAATAGGTTTTAGACCAAATAAATTATCTCTTGCCAGACTAGTCAAGAAAAAAAAAAAGGACAACACAAATTACTAGTAGCAGGAATGAAAGAGGGGATATTACTACAGATTCTAAGATGTAGAACATTTTTTACCAAGTAGCCTCGTTAGACAAATCTGGTTTTACAATTCAGGCCATTTCAACTTTTAGCCAGAAAGGAAAATTTTGGAGGAAAAGAAAAAAAACGACAAGAAATTCAATGACTCCTGTGTCTGTGAAGAGATAAAAGAGCCAGTCAGATCATTCTTTTTCTTTCTTCTTCTCTCACATTTTTAAACAATAGCAATAAATTGTGACATAGAGTTGCTGAGAGAGAAGATACTGTTTTTTCTGACTCACTGTCTTTTCTGTGATCCTACTCACTGATAAATATCTGAACAGAGTGAACCAGAACATTGCATAGAAACTTACATTTTTCATAGAGCCAATCCTACCTGAGTTTCAATACCAGACTTGACTAATTTCTGCTGGTGCCTTGTTTCAAGCCAGTAATTACTGCCAAAGACTTCAAAAAGATAACTATCCTTGCCTGTTCTGGATCAAATTGTACCATACTTTGACAGTCTGGAAGGGATCCCTGTTTTCAGATAGTGCCAAGTGTACGTAAGTTTCTGTTCCCATGCTAATTTGATATTTTGGCACTCTAGAATTTTTTTCATTTGAGATGTTGCAAAAACGTATTTTCTAGTCTTAAAAAATGACAAAAAATAATTTTGTGACAAAAAATGCATTTCTCTCACATGTTAAATTTTTAAATCAAAGTAAAGTTTGCACATGAGAGAAAAATTATTGGAATCTAAGGAAGCAGACATGTTTCCTTGGGTCACTAATATAATAACAGCATATGTTTACTAAGTTCTTACAACATTTTGGGATCTAAGCTAAACACTTTACATGTAATATTTTATTTAATCCCTAAACAATAACCCATGAGGAAGTTATTACTCTCATTTTGTATGTAAGAAATCTGAGGTTTGGTGAGGTTAAATAACTTACCCACAGTGGCACAGCAAATACGTGATGAGGCTGGGACATTAATCCAATATGTTTGGCTCCAAAGGCATGAATGACTCTCAACCACTAGACTGTACCACGTCTTAAGAAGATGACTTATCCAAGCATTAATGCACTGAGTATTAAAAGTATAAATACAAAGGAAATTTAGTATGGCTGAGGACACACAGGCTATTAGTGACTGAGAATAAAAGTATACTGACTAATGAACAATGTATATGTTTCCCTATCACATACAAACTAATAATTAATTAGTATTCAAGTAAATTGTGTAAAATTGATTTATAAAATGACATTATAAGAGCCTCAGTGTTCTATGTTATTTGTATTAGTTATGCATTATTCACTATTTTTTCCTCTTTAAACATTTCTATTACATTTTCTAAAACTCCACCTTAAAAAGCTTAACATCACTTCAGATTCCATGAAAATTTGCATACATTTTAAATAGAATTTCCTTTGGGCAACATCCGGTACTTTTCTGTGTCAAATTTAGCTGTCCTGTTTTCCAAATTTTTTGTTGCATCTCTCCTTTTTAAAAAAAGTATTTTGTGTGTGTGTATATTTTAGAGATTCTATCTTTAAAACAAAAAATTCAGCAATGAATGCCTTTTTAAAAAAATTCTGATCCATCCTGAAGGAATTTGTACAAGTGATTTATTTCTTTTACCATATTGGATATGAAAGGAACATGATCATGTCTAAAAGGATTTCTGTCTAATTGCACCTAACACAAATGTAAGGGTTGTAAGCAAATAGGTATTTCTTTATCTCAGGGAGTGAGATGCCTGTGGGTTGGCAGATCACCAGGCTCCATGATGCCATGAAGAAAATAGGCTCTCCACCCTTAACGCCAACATCTGCATCTCCAGGAGTTGCATTTATTCTGGGCAAGAAGGAATAAGCATTAGAAGCAGCACAAAGTGCTTTCATCTTATTGGCCAAAAATAAGTATTGGCCCAAAATAAGTAATACGTGGCCAAGCCAGCTGCAGCGGAGACTGAGATATGTCATTTTGATTTTGTTTTGCTTAGCTTGCTAGCCTTTAAGGAGAGAAAAGTAAGCAAGAGGGGAGAAGAAATGGATGCCGACTGAACAGATTGACATTATTTGCTTGTTTTTATAGCAAGATAATTGCAGGTAATTGAGAAAAAAGTACTGTCCCAGCTGGTTAAGAAGTCTCACCTGTGGAAGTTGGAAGGTTTTTGCCAGTAGCTGCTGTAATTGATTTAGTTACTGTCCAAGTGACTTTACCAAAGGGTTTAAAATGTAAACACCGATGATAAATAAGCTATACCTAGTGCTACTGCGATACTCTTATTAGGTAACTTGAGAAGGAAAATGAAATGTTATTTGGTTAATTACTCACTTGATTTTACACATTAACATGCATGTATGTCTATATTACTTATATAACAATTTTAGATACTTCAAAGATCCAATGGAAGCGATATATATTTTCCCAGGACATACTTTTTGAAATATTTAAAATGTCTTTACTCTTGTGCAATAGTTTTTAACAGAATTAAATGCAAATGCAAAACTGTCCACATTTATTTTGTACACAATTTATCTCTAAAATCTTGCATAGTAGCTGGCATATAAGTTATAAATATATCTCAATTTAGCAACTGGAGTATAGCATTCAACTACCTCCATGAGCTCTTTCTTATCCTATTATTTCCCTAAATATTTATGCTAATTTTGATTATTGGTCATGACCAAAAGTAGACACTTGCAGACTGAGTCTTGGGGCACTTCAATGTTAGAAGTCTGGAAAATAAGAAAACATAAAAGGAAAAAATGAGAAGAAATGACAAGAAGATTACAAGAAATTAGTTGTCTGGGAGCTAAGTGAAGAAAGCATTCCAAAAGGAAAAGTGATCAAACTACATCAAATGTTACTGACAGATCTAATATGATCACAACTGAAAATTGATCATTGGGTTTAGCCTTACAGACATTGTTAGTGACCTTGATAAGAGCTTTTTCTGGTGAAAAAGCTGGGATGAAAGCCTGTGTGCAGCACAGAAAGAAAGGAAGAATATTAGATTGTGTAAATATTAAAAACTCAGTGATTTTTGCTGTGAAAAGAAAGAGATTATTGGGGTGGTGCCTGGAGAGAAATATGGCCTCAAACAGAGTAGATGATACTCCCTTTTTGCTGGAACCAAGGGGTTTCCTGGGATGTGGGAATTTCAGTGAGGTCTATAGTTGGTCACAGATTATTTGCACTTTGATGGAAATAAGACAATAGGAGGAGAAATTGTTATTGCTGGAGTGATAACCTTGAGAAAAGGAAAGGTGATAAAATTTGGTAACTGATGCAAGCAAGACCTCATCTGTACAATAAATCAAAAAAAAAATTAGCCGGGCGTGGTAGCGTGCTGAGTTCCAGCTACTTGAGGCAGAAGGATCGCCGGAGCCCAGCAGGTCGAGGCTGCGGTGGCCGGGAGCAGCCACTGCACTCTAGCCTGGGTGACAAAGTGAGACTCCAACTCAAAAAAAAAAAAAAAATTTGGTAACTGATGAATATCAGGGACAGTTATAACAGGAAGGAAAGCAATGTAATCCTGGCTGTAGGTGGATATATATTGGTGAGACATGAAAACTCCCTTCTGAGTCTTGGGGCACTTCACAATGGCATGGGAAGCAAGAACATCAGAGGAGAGTAAGGAAAGGGTATGGTTCAGGAGAAAAGACAGGAAATAAAAGTGGTGTTTAGGAGAATACAAGAGTAAGCAGAAAAGGCAGTTGTAATATGAATGTAAGACAGCATTAAGAACCTCTTAATAGAGGTCATGATTTTATTTCTTATTTTGTTTTTTTGAAATTAAAATGTTTTATTTATTTGGAGGTAAGGAATTACAATTCAGGGCACATACATGGACCAGTTGGTCTTCTGGGTATCCGAAGAACAAAGAGAAGGTTAGAGGTGTCATTAAAACTAGACATACTGGGTATCGCTCTTTGAGAAATTTCATTGGTGTTAGTAAGGTTTTGAGGCGTTGGAAGGTTCTGATTGGTAAGTGACAGCAGTGGGCAAAGTCTTAGAGTTGTGCAGGGTTTCAGTAGTCATTAGATAAAACTGGGTTCAGATTACAGTTGGTGGTTTCAGCTGCCAGACTTGCAGAGAATTCCATTTTTGAAGCAACATTTTGTGCCGAGTGATTTCTTTCCCCCTGGTTTCTCGACTCTGTTTTATTTGGGTATGACAAGAATGACCCAATTCATATTATCAACTTTCACAAGTTCTTTCCGGAGCATGCCTTAGTCCCTCAATTTGGAAGAAGAAAGCAGTCAGAAATGAGGAATATTTGAGTCAATTTCATTTTGCTCATTTGTTTATTGTCCATCTCCTCCACGCCAACAGGAACCATTAAGGAAGATATTTTTATTTGTGTGTTTTTCTTGCTGTTATAACATTGGTGCCTAGAAGAATGTGTGTCACAGTGGGAACTCTAGAAATATTTAATATATTTTCTGACTGATACAGTAATGTTGTATTTTGTAACTTTAACCCACAATAGTCCATATTCATTACAATATTCTTACAGACGTATTCATTTAAGAGTGTAACATTTTAAATAATAAGCATCTGATCCATTTGAACCCTTACATACCACTTATATTTTCTCAAGTGTGCGTCGTCTTGACACGTACTAAAGAATCCTTTGTTACTATTGTTTTAAGTCCAACCATCCTACAAAGAAATTTTGTAATTGTTTTTTTCAGGTAGTTAATTGCTTAGGAGGTCATTTTAGTATAATTGATTATTTAATTTACATATTGGCTTATGTAACCACTTAGCAAGAGTGATATCTTTTGTGATGGAGTAATGATTTAGTAGTTTTCAATCCTTGCTCCAGTTTGAATCACCTTGAATGCTCTATGAGCATGTGAATTCCAAGGCCTCGCCCCATACCAATTATACCAGTTAAACAAGACTTTCTAGGGCTGTCCAGATGTCAGTATTTTTAAAAGTGTTCTAAAGTGCAGCTAGAACTAAGAATTCTCATAATTACTGTTGTTATATTATTTTTTAAAAAATGAAAACGGCCGGGTTTGATGGCTCAGTCTGTAATCCCAGCACTTTGGGAGGCCGAGACAAGTGGATTGCCTGAGCCCGCAGGTTGAAGATCAGCCTGGGTAACTTGACGAGACCTCATCTCTACAATAAATTTTTTTTAAAAATTAGCCGAGTGTGGTAGCGTGCACTTGTAGTTCTGGCTACCTGGAAGCCTGAGGCAGAAGGATCACTGGAGCCCGGCAGGTTAACACTGGGGTGGTCGTGAGCGTGTAAATGCACTCCAGCTTGGGCAATGGAGTAAAACTCCGACTCAAAAAAAAAAAGAAAACAATATGTTTTGTGTATTTAACTGGTTGTAGGAAATAGAATTTTAAAATGTAAAATTAATGAACCCCTCTATAGATCCTAGGAGAATCATCTGCCCTAAGATAAATCTAATTTGTGTTTCGTTTTTTGTTTTTTTGTTGTTGTTGTTTTGGGGTCTCACTCTGTCTCTCAGGTTGAAGTGCAGTGGCACTACCACGGCTCACCACAGCCTTGACCTCCTGGGCTCAGGTAATCCTTCCTCCTCAGCATCCTGAGAAGCTGAGACTGCTGGCACACGCTACCATGCCTGGCTAATATTTTTAATTTTTGTAGAGGTTAGGTCTCAGTATGTTATCCACGCTGGTCTCGAACTCCTAGGCTCAAGCAATCCTCTGTTCTCAGTCTCCCAAAGTGCCAGGATTATAGGTGTGAGCCACCGTGCCTGGCTGATAGATCTAATTTTAATATGCTAATCCTTTAAGAGTTATTCCGTTGGTCTGGCAAACAAGCAGTCACTGCTCCATGAATGCCAAGTCACATGTTCCATGTCAAACAGGTAATCAGACCAGAAACAATGTTTTCTTGTTTGTTTGCCCAACAAGTTACTACTGATGGGATTTACCTTTTTCCTAGCTAAAAGACACTACAGACATTCTGCAGCCCAGACTTCCAAGATCCCGGTCTCAAATTTCTCTACCTCTTTGCTCTAGCATCCTAATTTCAAGAGTGTGTGTGATGTGTTCTGCTAAAACCTTTCACCTTTGAGGGTCAGAGTCTCACAACTGGTGGGTGTTGGCAATCCAATTATACATGGTTAAGATTCTATGTGGCATGGATTATTGCCCTGAAATGCTGCAGTCTGTGAGGCAGGATGGTTGGGCTTGATAAAGATGGAAAATTAAATTGAGATCCTAGTTTTGTTTTTGTGTTTGGAAGAACTGGAAAACAAAGTTCTTTTGATGACAAGAGTTTTGAAGGAGTTATTCTCATTGGGAGCTCTTCCTAGATGTCTTCTGCTTCTTTACTGTCATACTTCCAACTCATAGTTCAAATGAACAAATAAATGGGAACTTGATCCTGAATGAAAGTGTGGGTGGGAGCCTACTTGATAGATTTTGTTTTGTGAAAAACTTCTGTGTGTATGGACACTCCATGATGAAAACTGTCTAAAATTAGGATTGAGCACGATATTAAATTCTAGACTAGTAATTATCTGCTTTTAAGGCATGCCATGAAATTCTAATTGGTCAGGGAACTGTGAACACTAAACCTTGGCTTTCTCAGTGCAGAATTTCAGAAAACCATTCACTGCTATCTGACTGAAATTAGCAAATGAGATTAAACCAATTTGCTATCTTAATATCAAAGACATTTACATAAATGAACAAATAAAACAAAAGGCTATCCATCACAAGTAACTGATATTTTAGTGAATACAATGCAATAAAAATAAGAGAGAAAAGGTAAAAAATACTGGAAAGAAGAATTTAAAATATGTGTTTTCAAAATAAGATATAATTATCTAAAAATTGAAGAGAATCCAATTAAAAATTTTAGTATGTACAAGTAAGTTTAGTAGAGGTCAGATATCTATCTATCTACCAGGACAAATCAGTAAGAAAATGTAATAAAAATTATACCATTTCACAGAAGCAATATACATGTAAATATTCTAGAGTTAAATTTGATATCTGGAGAGAAACTACGTAAAGAAAACAATACAATTCTTCCAAGAAAGCTAAAATATCACTGTATAAGAACATAGAACTTGCATAGTCTGCATGAGAATCAATAGTGTTGTAAAGAGACCACTAAAGTTTATCTATAGATCTAATTTAACTCTGAACAAAATCTTAATAATATTATTGAGATAACATAAAATTATTTCCAAATATTACCTAGGAAAATGTGCTAAACCAGACAAAACAATTTTTATAAAAGACTGATGAAGAGAGATTTGTCTTACTAAATAAATTATTGTAAATTATGGATTATTATTAAAATATTATAAACCATGGATAGACATTGGAGGTACAGGTCAGAATGTACAATTGGAGATAGGGCTAAGATACATATTTTCAATAGTCAAAATGACTCTTTGGAAACCTACTCAGAGCATATCAGTACTCAGCTCAGAACCTTCTCATGCCTTCCTAAATCATTCCATGTAAACGCCAGTCTTCAGATGCCCCCAGCACCCCACATAACCAGGTCCCCTTCCTACTATACCCACCTGAAACTCATTGCTCCAAATTACAATGTTTCTGCCTCAGATCTTTGCACTTGTTGCTCTACCAAGAATACTCTCCTAGAAAATCACATGGCTAGGAAATCAAATCTCCTCTGCTGTATTCTTTGCTTTGAAAAATCACAAGGGGATGGGTGTCCCTAATTTTTTCTTATAAAATAGTGCCCTGTATCTATCTCTCTTATTCTGTTTTATTTTTTATTGCCAATGATTGACTGAAATACATATTTATTTGTATGTTGCTTACCTTTGCTCACTAGAATGTAAGCTTCAAGAGGCAGGAAACTTGTCCTTTTTTATCCCCCACTGCTCTATTCTAGCACATAAAGCTATGCTGAAGTATACAAGGCATTTAATTCTTATTTGTAGACTATATGAATAAAAAATGAATGAATTGAAACAACTAACCTACTACAAGAAACAATCATTTCTCTACTTTAAAACTTAATGCAATTAAATTCCAGATGAATGAAAACCTTAAATTTAAAAAAATGAAGATTTTAGAGGAATGAGCTTAATATGCACATAATGAATAGAGTCTTTTAAAGAATACATCAAAAGTAGAAACAATTTAAAAGTTCATCACAATGGCCATTTAAAATTTTAACTGGATCCTCAAAATATTATAAGCAAAATATAAAGGCAAATTAAACAATAAATCTATAAAGAATTATGAATTTAACTGTTGAATTACTATTCTAAATTGTCTTAAAATCTTTTAAGATTTATAAGAAATAAGTGACTACTAAAAAATAGAAATCACATGTAAAGGGCATTAACAGACAATTCATAAGAGAAGAAAAATGTCAATAAATATATTACAAGATTTATCTTCAGTGATAATTTTAAAATGTTAATTAAAATAGTGAAATGCCATTTCTAAACACCAGAGATTTTTTGTTTTAATCAAAAAACGTTGAATTAGTCAAAAAGCCAGGAAAGAAAGAATCCCCTGGTAGGTGTGTAAGTTGATCTAATACTCCTAGATATTGATTTCTCCAGAAGTAGCTAAACAATTCTGTACCTTTAATGTAGCAATATCACCTCTGGAAAAGCACTGAATGAGGTCTACCACCTCACCAATCAGTCTCCTGGTGAACCTGACAGCTCTAGGTTAGCCTCAAGAAGAATCCAGCTATTCCGTAATCACAGAGCTTTATTATAGTACTGCTCCATAGAGCACCCATTAAAAAGTATTTCCCAAATTGTTAGACAGCTACACATCTTCATCAAATAATTACCTTGGTTTTGTTTTAATTGTGATCCATGCCTTCATCCCTCCATTATGTGTAACTCCAGATGTAAAAGGTGATCATCCCTGGGTGATGAAATTAAGGGTGATTTTTATATTTCTTCCTCTTCTTTCTATTTTCTACACTGAATGTGGATTTCACTTGCAAAAAAAATAGGATTAGAAATTATTGAAAAGTCAACTGAAAAATAATGGAAAAATATAATCTTGGAACCCAAAGAAGGAAGTATCATTTCAATATTAATCTCCTCATTACAAAGATCTTCCTTACTTGATATTGTGTAGAAGGAAAGAACAGAAAAAAAAGGGTGGTGCAATGAATTTATGGATTTAAGGAAGGTGCAATGAATTCTGGTCCCTACTGTTCTAGCACAAACCCCAGAAAAGATGATGAGAGACTCATTTAGCAAACAGCCTAGTAAAATAATTTGATTCACTGTTTGCCTATATCATTGACTGTTTCTGACAAGTGGCCTATTCCGTTTTAATATCGTTATTTCAAATATCTATTTCTTATTTTTTCTTCTTGCCTTCTGTGCTAGAATGCATCATTGTTCAACCATTATTTTGTAGCAAAATAACCCAACAATATTAGTATTATGTGCCTTCCACCCCCCCCACTTTGTTTTACATTGGAAAACAGGGACTCAGGGTGAGAAAGGGTACAAAGGAACTTTCCTTATGCAAGAAAAAAAAAAAAAAAAAGAAACACTGGACCCAGGGTGAGAAGAATTGAAAGTGGAAACTTCACATTTAGAAAGAGTGATACAGATTATAGTTAAAGATAGACTTTCAAAGTGAGAAGAAAGTGCTATGATAACCAGTGAATAACTGAATTTCCATGCCCTTGAATATAAGGAAAAATATTTTAATCTAGTTGATTTTCAGTTTGTTTTAGAAACTTTATATTATAATTTCATTTTGTATTTTTTCTATCTTTAAGCTCTTTTATGTTTTTCTCTTCTATGGGTGCCACCATAAGAAATACCATTAGCAAATGCCATAAGAAGTGTGCGTTTGCCACAGGAAACTGAGGATGGAACAGTCAGGCTGGGCTTTTCAACCATTTCCTCTGTGGTCTCCTGCATTACAATAGCAGCCTCTGCTTCCATGTTTTCTTTTTTGGCTACCAGAGTAGCAGGAATCCTGTTTCTAAGTCTAACAGAGAGACATGGGTCTAGCAAGCCAGGAAGGAATTCTAAACAGGTTTTTGAGTCGTGATATTTTTTTTTAATTATAAAAGTGATATATATTTTCTTTTTCTGTTCATCTATTGATGGACACTTAGGTTAGCACAGATATCTCTTACACATACTGATTTCATATCCTTTGTATGTATACCTACTATATATTCCAATACTAGAATTTCAGTGTTTCTATGTGTTTATATATGTTATATGTACACAAAATACTATTCAGCCTTTTAAGAGATGGAAATCCTGTCAGACTGCAACAAGATGGATAAGCCTGAGGAACTTTATGTTAAGTGGAATAAGGCAGGCAAAGAAAGACAAATACTGCATAATCTTATATGCAGAGAATAAAAGACTAAAACTTATAGAAACAGAGTAAAATGACGGTTATCAGGGTCTTGGAGATGGGAAGATTGGGACATGTTAGTCAAAGTACACAGAATTTCAGTTACATAGGAGGAATAAGTTCAAAAGATCATTGTGACTATATCATTGTGACTACAGTTATTAACAATATATTATATTTTTGAAAATTGTTAAGGGAATAGATTTTAAGTTTTCTCACCAAAAAAAAGTATGTGAGATAATGTAGGTGTTAAATGCCTTGATTTAGCCATTCTACAATGTAGATACATGTAGAACAATCACGTTGTACACCATAAATATATACAACTTTTACTTGTCAATTAAAATTCACTAATTAGCCAAAAACTTAAAAATAAAAATAATACATGGTTATAGTGGAGCCTTTGGAAATGTATATGAATATATTAAGAATATATTCATAATCTTTGTGTACATAGACAACTATTTTACATGTATATATATATGTATATATATATATACATATATATATATATTCACAACTCTGCAAATATAATAGTGTAGAAGAGAAGAGTGGGTTCATCACTGGGTTCATGGCTAAGACCCTTAAAGCAAAAGACAGACTGATAAGACAAAGGCATACAGATTTATTTAATATAAGTTTTACATGATACAAGAGCCTTCAGAAATAAAGACTCAAAGAAACAGGGAAAACTATGTATTTTCACGGATGGTCTTGAAGAAGTATTGTTGGAGGACAAAAGGGCATACTATAATAAACTAGAAGAGCCTGTAAACAAGGCTTACTTGTTCAGATTCTTCTGTGTTCCTGTGTGACATTCCTTTCTGGGTATAGGAAGGACCCCTCTGGGAATAAGGATCTTGTGAACTACTTTGGAGAGAGATCAGATAATTATTTTATGACCTGCTTCAAAGGAGAGGAGTGAAACAAGGTCAGAAAAGTGTCCTGCTTCTGCTATTTTTTTTCAAAAGCCAAGGTACCATATTTTGGGTGGTATGTCCTGAAGCCCAACATTCTCCTGGCTGAAACTTCCCAAGAAATTTCATAGTCCAAAAACTAGGTTAATGGATGGTCTCATAACCTATTGAGCCAGTCCGTCAGACTCTAGAATAGGTCAGTCCAGTTAAAAGTTATGTCTCATTTTAGGACGTGGCATCGCAGGTTGGCTTCTACCAAAGTTAGACCTCTATCTGGTGTGCTCAATCAGTTATTTAATAAGAGGCATTTCTATAAAACAAAAGGAAAACAAAGGTTAATGGCTACAACAAACTGTAAACTGTTTTTTAGTCCAAAGAGCAGCCAGTGAGAAGATTTCTAGGTCTGAGCCTGAAGCATCTTCAAATACAGTGAGGGCAGGCAGTGTCAAGTTGACAGATTTTCCTGGTTTGCCATTTGCATCTGATGTTCCAGTGAACTTTTTGGGGAGCTCATAAAGCAAGAGGTGAAAAGGTTATATGTATATGAGCTGTTGTTGTGTTTTCTCCAAAGTCTATAACTAAATTTATTTTGTGCTTACTATGTCCCAGCACTGCTGCAAACACTTTACATCTTAATATTTACATATATTAACTCACTGAATCTTCTAAACAATCTCATATGATGAGAACTACTATTTATCCTCATTTTGTAGATGAAAACACTCAAGCACAGAGTAACTTGAGGTCACATGGCAGCAAAGCATGGAGGTGAGGTTTATACATACTAATAACTATTTTAAAAATTAAAAGTTTTAGTAGCACGAACTAGTTTGATGAACTAGTTATTTTAAATGTTTATGCAAGTTTAGACTCATATTCTAGAATTTCCTATAAAATATTGGATAGAGATGTAAGAAAATGTTATAACTGTATCCTATAAGTCTACTATAATTATATGTCTGAAGTCTGATAAAAAAGAAAGAAAAGGGAAAACTGTGGTTAATATTTCTTATTACAAATATTTAGACAAAAATACCAAATATAAGCAGATTAAATTTAACCCACTATTCAGGAAAATCTTTCCTACTAATTTATAAGAATGACCTAGTTTGCTCTTAAAGAGTTGTGAATATTTACTGATTGCATAATTTGTTTGGACAGGGTAACATGTGCCAGATAATCCTCCCATGGCATAAACTATGACCAGGTTTGTCTGATCTACACATCTGTCTACAGCTCTATTTTTATGGGAAGATAATTGTAAATGCCATCTTTTGTCCTCCTCTTCTTCCTACCAGGTTTAGTCTGGAGTTCTTTTTCCAAATAGATACATAGGAAGAGAAAGGAAGGTACGAAAATGATCTTGAGAGAGGATTTTGGATGTGGCACCAAACTTTTTTACTGTAATAAACCAAGAACATCATTCCTACCCAGGTAAATGGTGGGCGCCATTTTGTTGTTGTTTTGTGCCTGTTTGCTTCATCTGTTATTTTGTATAACAGTAAAACTGAGATATACATTTACATCATTTTCACCAGTTTCTTTAAGTGGTGTCTTAGCATCAGATCCTCTTGGAAAAATTACCTGAAATGAGGTGTCTGTAAAGACAACTGATTTGGGAAATTATTTCAGGCAGCAGTAGGTGGGAGGCTGGAAAGAGGGAAGCAGAGAGACGGGGAAAAAAGCAATGAAAAGGTACATTCTCTGGCTGATCTCCACTGTGGGCAACTCAGGGGCACCATTCCACCAGGACCCTTCAAGGAAAGGTGTTCACCTAAAGAACAAAAAGATGGAAAGGTGTTCACCTAAAGAACAAAAAGATGGAAATGTTCATTCACCAATTCTATTACCTCATCTGTCAGTGATTGTCCTAGGAGGAATGAACACCTTTCACTTAAAGGCTGGACACTGGTGTTTGTTAGGTATGGTCCATCAGGCATCCCCACTTTCAGCTTCTCTGAAAAGCTCTGGGGAAGAAAGCGAAGGGCTCTGAAGAGACACAGCTGCACATAATGGCTGACTCATTCATGATTGGGACAAGTGGTCAGCCAAGACCATGTGGCCTGGACTTCAGTCACAAATAGAATAATCGTGTCAGTCAATATTTATTTAACCTATTATGTAATAGGCCTTGAGATAAGTGTTGGCATATGAAGATGAATATGATGTAGTTTCTGGCACTGGGTGGCTTATAATCTAATGCAGAAGACAGACAAGTAGAAAAAAAATTACAATACAATGGGAAGATTGCTACAATAATTATTAAATTTTGGATGCTTTGAGAGGGTACAGGAAGGCAGCTAGTCTAAACTTGTGGGAGTTGGAAAACATTCTCTAATTCATAGTAATTCCAAATTAATAACTTCTTACATTATGTCCATTTTGTTCCTAAGTTTTTTGAATCTCTGAAAAGACAAAATGATACCAATTTTAAACAATTTTTAATAGCATAAAACTCTGGTAGAATCATCTTCACCTGACGCATCTCTTCTTCAATGTATAGAAGATTATAGATTTTGCAACTTAGATATAAAATTTCTTTAAGTATAACTATCTCCCTTTTTTGATTATGTACATTTTAAGTGAAAGAAAAATGTTCCCATATCTTTTACACTTTAGGAATGCTACCTAATCAATTTCACCTTCGGTGTCTACAGATAAATACTATCCATGATGGTGGTCTATAATTTTTAAGTGTATTCTTTATGCTATAAAAATCTCTAATATAAAGTGCGTTAACCACATTCAAAATCAAACATGAAATTACCATAAGAGTTTCAAAATAACATCTTAGTTATCAAAATGACCACTTGTGAATATACATTCTGCTCTCTGAAAATAAACATCTTAGTATAATGAAAGTAAATGTCAAAATTATTAGTCAATAAACACTGTATTTAAGCTGGAAAGTCATTATATATGAGTGACTAAACCATGTTGTCATTGCTGGCAAATACTTCCTTCATGGCAGACTATATTTAGGTCACTTTGATCCTCACTGAAACTGTTAATACATGAGAAAAATCATAGATGCATATATTCCTTTTGAAAAAACAAAAACATTAATTGGAGAAATGATTAAAGCTAGCAGCATCCCCTTCAAAAACATAGTTTTTTTCCCTAACACTCTGAAGGCGGTCTTAGTACTGTAAATTGGCATTTGATAAATACAGTTTTGAAATTTAAAGTATGCTGCAATTTATAGTTTCAAAATAATTCTATTAAAAATTATTTCTATGGTTACCTCTAGAAAGGAAATCATTATCAAAATTGCTGTAAATGGAAATATAACAATGGGTGAATTTGGCTTTACTTTACTAATTTGTCAGAACTTTGGCAATTGAAAGAGACAACAATATGAATCATTTATGGAGATTTGGAAGCATTAACAGAGGCTTTGTGGTTTAAGAAAAAAAAAAGCCATAGGTATTCCTTCAGATGATCAAATATGCATTTGTCCGTCTTCCACGTGAACTTACATCTAGATGATTCCACATGTCATTCTGGCTTTGCCTTGGAACCTTTTATGGAGATAGTGGTTGTGTACAATAGCTTTCTATGCCAGTGCACAACGTGAGCAATCTTAAGGAAGAGAGGTGGAGCTCAGGATACAGACTGTTGGGTGCTCGTGCTAGCTGGCGTTTGAGACGCTTGAACGCCAGTTATCAATCCGCTCAGAGCTCATTCCATCTCTGTCACTCTTTCCCTTAAAAATAAATGTTTAAGAAGGGAAGCTCAAGGATTAACAGACTTCTCAGAGGTGGCAGCAGGAACTAGGAGGCTAAGCACCTGCTCTCCCCTTATGAGTGCAGAAATACTTCCTAAGTGTTGGTAAGTTTGCCTTTACCCATGAGCCTGGTCTCCCTGGTTTGGCCTATGGCTCTATGCATTCTATCCCCACACAGCAGTCAAAGTCATCCTTTTCAATGAATCGTTTCATTACCCCCCTCTTCCAATCTTCCTTCCCATCTTACTCAGGACACCGGCAGTTTTTCTACACAACCTGCAAGCCACTAAGCTGTCTCTCTAACCTCATTTCCTGCACATTCCTGCTCATTCTCAACCACACTTAAACACAAATACAGAAAGCAACTCACACAGCATTCACACTGCCGTGCCTTCTTAGAATGCTCATTCCAAGGTAGCTTCATGGCCATTCACTTCATTTATTCAGATTCCTCCTCCTTTCTTTCCAGAAGGAGATCTCTGTCCACAGATAGAAAATACCATCCTCTCTACCTCTTTTTATCCCTTTCCCTACTTTCTTCTTTATGGTACTTTATCACCTTATATAATCAATATGTTATTTTGTCAGGTTTGTGTGTGTGTGTGTGCGCACACCTCGTATGAATTAAAAGTGCTTTGGGGAGATTAATGTTATCTGTTTTGTTCAATGATATTTTTATATACCATTGTAAAATGTTCAAGAGATAGGAGAGGATATTGAAGGGTAACTAGGGAAACCTATCCCAACAACAGTGACTGCTACATAGTTGGCACTCAATAAGTAGTTGTCAAGATACAGAAAAGCATGGGAGAAAGGGAAAGTGGGAGGGAGTCTGACAAAGCTTCTCAATTTTATTAGCACTATCAACAAACCTATAGCATCATTGGTTATAGCACATTCCACAAACCTCTGAAAATTTCCTCCAGTGGCAGATACGATCTATCAATGCTGTTCCACTGTGAATTTCACTTGTCAAGGCCATTAAAAATGTTCAAGAGATAGGACAGGATATTGAAGGGTAACCAGAGAATACTACCCCCATGTAAGTGTAAGAATAGCCATATTACGACTTTTAACCTCTTTCTGGGCCAATGGATATGTTTGATGCTAAGTGTAACACAGTAAAACTTGGTTTTATGGAATTTTCTAGAATCACTGACTTGTGCCCAAATGGAACAATGCTGGTGATTAGAAATCCATTCATCAGCAGACTATATAGGGCACTGACAGGAAAATGCCCTTGATTGCAAAATTGCCCACATTTTCTCTCGAAGAATCTAGCAGTATAGATGTAGCCTGTGTTTCCACTTCAGCAAACATACTGTCAGGAAGACAGAAATGGAATTCCACATTCTGAACCCTGTACTTTATGCTCTGGAAGACATACTATTTTTTAATACTCTAACAGCTTGTGTCCTAAATAAATATAAAGAGGAAATGCCAGAATTAGAAGGATGTTTGCTATGCATGCAAGACTTGGCCAAATATTCAAATCACCATCCAGCTACCTCTATTGGATGGATTGGGAATTAGAGAAAGCTAATTTGCAAACTTACCTTTCAATTTCATTGCCAATAATGTTTAACAATGGCCATTCTTTTGCAGCAACTTGGATGGAATTGGAGGTCATTATCCTAAGTGAAGTAACTCAGGAACAGAAAACCAAATACTGCATGTTCTCACTGGTAAGTGGGAGCTAAGCTAGGATTCTGCAAAGTCACATAGTATGGTACAGTGGACATTAGAGTTTTAATGGGAGGAGGGCGAGGGATGAAAAATTGCCTATGGGGTAACAATGTGCGCTAATATGGGTGACAGGTACAGTTAAAACCTGCACTTCTCTATCACTATGTATTAATGCAATACATCCATGAAACCAGAAATCACTTATACCTCTAAAGCTATTCCAATAAAGCAAGATAAGTCATTTTTAATATGATACTGAAAGAAGATATACTTTTCTTTCTATGATCTAAATTTTGAATTATATAGTCAATCAAATAAATCATCCACAGTGGAAAGAGTATTATTTTAGAATCAGAAGACTCAGGTTTTTCTCTCACTCCTGCCATTCTCCAAAATTCCATTACCATATAGGGAGGAAAAAAGTCCTATTTCTTGTAAAGTAAATTAAATATTACCTAGTTTAAAGGGTGGTTGAGCGGGTAAAATTTGTTAAATGATGTGTGCATGCCCACTAGTGCAAACTACTATAATAATACAAGCTTTCTTCATCACTTAACATCATATTCTAAATTATTGCATGGAGTCATAAAAACGTGGCATGGAGTAGAACACCCTAGCTCGCCTATAATGTCCTCAGGTCAGTCCTGGTGATGTGCTTTCTTATGCACTGGAGATTCACATAAGTGTATTGATATGACTCACGATGAAACCAAACGCATTGTGAAATGATCTCTTCATGATACAGATTTTCTACAGCAGAGGTCTTCCGGCAAGATTTTTAAAAATTCATTTGAAAAGGTCTGTGATGCAATTTGCTGTCCTTATTGCAAAATAAAAGATGAAGTACCTCAAAATAATTTGTTCTCTTACTCTATCCTCTTCTCAGTCGCACAGGTTAGTACAGAGTGAAGTTGTAAACTTCTGGCAGCTTGTGGTTGATTTCTGCAGTGACTTGATTGTCTTAGATGTTTATTGTTTGGGTTCATTCCACCATGAGATCATCCCTTTTTGTGCTGGAACAACTGATGTGAAATAATGATTATCGGGTAAAACAGGCATCTATAAGTCTACTTGGTATTTCCCAGGCAATTATTTTTCTCATTAAGAGAGTTTTTTTGCCCCTCCAGGAGTAGTTGGATTGAGTATTGCAGACAAATAATTTGCAAACTTCACTCAATTTCATTATCAGTAAGTCCTAATATGAAACTGAAATATGGGAACTTTGTCATTAAGCTCCACTCAGTCCCTTTTGATAACTTACTATCAATGGATGCTCCCGTTTATATTAAAAATAGATATATGTAAGGTGCAATTTAAAGGTATTGATGTGTTGTAAACACACATTTACATTCAATCCAATCAATAAATTACATTCCAGCCTATCAATAAATACAAACAAAAGTCATAATTAGAAGGGACAGCATAATTAGTGGACATTTCAAAATTATAAAACCTTTGTTTGCACTAATTATGCTGCCCATATATAAATATACATATGTATATATATATATATATATATATATATATATATATAGTTGCCAAGCTGTCACCACTCCTTAAATTCAGGTGCATATATTACCTCACCTGTACTTTTCCCTGGTAATTCCAGAGGCTTTGTTGACACATCTTTCATAGCAAAATTCAGTCAGACATTTGTTTCCAATCGCTCTAAGAAAATCCTCTTAAAAAACAGATAGCATACTGTACATGGCCCAACAGTTGGAAGATGGAGTACTTGCAAATAATAGCAACATATGCCAGATCTTGAGAACAAAAAAATTTTCCTTCCTGACTCATCTAGGGAATAAGGTAAGGAAAATTGTTATGGGATTTTTTTTTCTGAATGACTCAAGATGAAAAATTTTTGTTTTATTTTTACTCTTATTTTTTTTCCATTCAAATTAACTCTCATTCCTTTATAGTCTGATATAATTTAATATTTGCTAAGGTGTAAGTCACTAAAAAGGTGCTTAAACAGTTACATTTCTCACACTCCCTAGTATGATTTAATCTTAACTGAACCCTAAAGGATCTCTAAATGCCGAAATTTTAGATAGAATAGAAAGCCAGTGGAAAATGTGTTTGCCATGAGTGCTTTTGTTTTGGTACAGTTGTTAACTATCATTTTCATTTATTTGCAAAGCTTTCTCTCCATGCCTGGGCCATAATGAGATCATCCGACTCTTCTATCACAATCATTATTTCTTTCCTTTTCTTTTTTCCCTGCCCCACCCGACCCTGCCCCGCCCCGCTTCTCTCTCTCTCTCTCTCTCTCTCACTTTTCTTTTCATTTCTTTTTTTTTTTTTTTTGAGTCAGGGTCTTACTCTGTCACACAGGCTGGAGTCCAGCTGTGCAAACATGGTTCACTGCATTCTCAACTTTCTGGTCTCT